>CM026068.1:10530000-10685639 GCA_014839685.1 Anableps anableps | reverse complement strand
ACAGCTAAAGAATGCACAACATTTAGAATTGGAAAATCACATCAGACCAACAAAAAACATTTTTTATACATAAATGTTGGATTAATGAAAGGTATGTTAATACATGCTTAAATGTTTTTTTTTTCTTTTTTTTTTCAAAAGGGTCTTTTTTTAAGAATGTATTTTCTAATTTACTGAAAGTGACTGTACTTCAAGATTATGTCTTTATTGCTCATTTTGCACATGCTGTTGGCACCAGATTCATATGCAAACAGTTCTCACCTATTTTGATCTTAGATGTTATTTCCCTCCCAATAAGCCACAAACACAAGCAGTGATTTGAAAAATATGTTCTCACTGAGAGCCCGGGTTAGATAAAGGCATTCTTGAAAACATGAAGGGAATAATGTGGATCTTTTTATTTTATTGTTGGAGCCTGTGACAGACAGAGGAATGATTCATTTCTAACTCATTCACTGAAGCTTAAAAGCATTTATCTATATTATTTTGGGTGGTGTGTACAAATATTTACTGTACTAATTTATGATGTAATGTGAGTAAAAAATAAACACTGCGCCTTTTTGACAATGATCCTGTTATGTTTACTTAAAAGCCTTCTTAAGGTGCTAATTGCATACTTGCTCACCAAGTCCTGCACACGCATAGCAACTCATTTAGATATTGACTTTATGCATCAGCTTAGAGAGAAACAAAAGAGTTTGCTCTGTAGAACTACTTTCGATGTGTCGTTGTACGTAGTGTGGAAATTATGTGCACACAAACTTAGTTTTTGGTTGGTTAATTCACCGCTGAATAATGTGACTTCCCTGGATGTTCACCAGTGTTGGTGTGGTGGGTCTGCTCCTTGGGTTTCCTTGTGTTGATCAGGAGATGGTTCCGCTGACACCAGTCCACAAAGTCCTGTGTCTACTGTCTGTACTCTGAGTCATCCATGCCTGTGATGAGGCCAACTATGGCAGAGTAATCAGGGAATTTTTTTCAGATGGCAGACTGGAGAGTTGATGAGCATAACATTAAAGCATCAGAAGTTTTATTTATCAATAAACTGCACACAAAGCAAAATGAACAAGTCCTGAAAACACATACTATGTGATTCTAGTCTCCAAGATTTTGTTAACATCCAGATAATTTATCTATAACATTAGCAAATTCGTGAGAGCTTTTTTATATGGAAAGTGAAAAATCCTAAGAAAAAAAAAAAAATAAAAAGCCAGGATGACCATACCATTCCATTCAAGTTAATTAGCTAGTGAGATCACTTATCTGCATCATGCTTTAGAACAGGATGTAAAAATGGTTACACCAACAACCGCTCAACCATGTCTTAAATCAATATATGTGCATTATTTTTCACTCTATTATGAATAAATCTAAAAACATACGTAAAAGTTTAAATTCATTATTTTTTTTACTATATCCCTGGGTACTTGATTAGCACTTGATATAATCTCAATAAAAGGTTTACACTGTTTGGCAATTCATTTTTTCAGACGTCTCTTGGGATCTTTTCTAGAAGAAAACACTGGGTTTTAGCTTACTAAAATCGTTAATTGTATCATAATAACTGAAAAATCCACAGTATAATTAGATCTAAAGTTAAAATGAAAGATATGACACCAGACTGAAACCATCAAAACAACCAACTTCTGAAAATGGACTCAGTGGGCATAAATAATTTTGCAATTTATTTTTTTGGTTTTTGTTTTGTTTTTTTTTTTGTTTTGTTTTTTATAACAAATGTATTATTTTTTTAAATCTGTCTCTCTTGAGAATGAGACCCCATATTTCGATCGCCTTACTTGTTTATTTTATTTTTATTTTAAAACATAAAAAAACAGAAATATCTGCTGCATTTGTTTTCCTTTATGGCAATTGCCCTTACAGAGCAAAAGAACACATCAGTGATGATGTAATGTTGCATATAAATTTAGGCACTCTTGCAGGAACGATGTTAACGTGCTAAAGGAGGAGGAGAGTTATGGAGGCTTTACTTTACGCATGTTTGCTCTCAACTCTCCTTTTTGTATCTGTGGCCTCATCTACTGCTTCCCCTTGTAGTTTACGGAGAAGGTTTCGTCTTAATGAAATGCACAAGTCAGGTGATGTGGTCTTGGGTGGGCTGTTTGAGGTACACTACACTTCTCTATTTCCTGATACCACATATACTTCAGAGCCAGAACAACCAAGATGTGAAGGGTAAGTATATTAACACATGATATTAACACTTCTGTGTAAGTTATATTGTCTGTTCAGACCTCATAAAATCAATATAAGTTAAAGTACTAATGCATATATTAAAGTCATTTTACATTTGGACTCCTGGAATAAATGTATGACATACATCATGGATGTGATGTATGGCAATTTTCCCTTTTTGGAAGTTCATTCTGATATTTTGTTTTAGCTTTGATACTCGAGGTTTTAGGGATGCCATGACCATGGCCTTTGCTATTGAAGAGATCAACAAGAACCCCAACCTGCTGCCAAATGTGACCCTGGGATACAGACTTTATGATAATTGTGGTGCACTTGTTATTGGATTCAGTGGTGCCCTATCGCTGGCCAGTGGCCAGGAAGAGTGGTTTTTACTTCAGGAGAACTGTTCAGGGACTCCTCCAATTCTTGGGATTGTTGGTGATTCCTATTCAACATTTTCAATAGCTACTGCCAATGTGCTAGGTTTATTCAAAATACCAATTGTAAGTTTGCCCTATCCTTAGATTAAGTTGACATTTTCTCCACTATTTTACACTGTTTTAAATGTACAGTGTTGTGACAATGTTTTTGTCTGTCTCGTTTGTTTCTGACTGTGCTCATAGGTGAGTTATTTTTCTACATGTTCATGTTTGAGTGATCGTCAGCAGTTTCCATCCTTCTTCAGAACAATTCCAAGCGATGCTTTCCAGGTGAGATACAGCTTAGGTCTGTCCAAAACATGTCATAATTTTGGAAGATCATCTGTTCGATCATAGAATCTACTCATATATGTAGTAAATACAGCTCCCTTATATGAGGAACTGGAGAAACATCTGTAAAAGTCTTGAAATAACTCCAGCTTTTACTGCAGTAGCACATTTCAAAATGAAAATGTGAGAAAAAGCTGACCTTTACTTTGAGTACATTTATGTAGTGGCGAAGAATACCACATTAGCAAACAACTGTTGAAGTAGCTACTTGCTTGAACTTGCCAACATCTACACACAAGACAACATTTTAAAAATGTTTATATCAACTTAGACTGTGGCAAACAAGGCTGGACTCAAGTTATTCTTGCCACCATACACAGTAATGAACTGAACTGCAGCATAGAGTGGTATTTTGGAGTCACCAATTCTCTATGACAGGAATTTATTTCAAGACAGTTGTGCACATTTTTACCACAGGCACTAATTCCTGGGGAAACTTTGTACAAGTCTTCTAACATCTGTTTTTCTTATCAACGGTGAACATGTTTGCCCAGGTGGATGCCGTGATTCAAATTCTGAAACATTTTGGCTGGACGTGGGTTGGCCTGCTGGTTGCCGATGATGATTATGGATTCTATGTTGCCCACTCTTTTCAATCGAGCCTGTCACAGAAGGGTGGAGCTTGTCTGGCATATGTAGAGGTGTTGCCCTGGGATAGTAAACCAGGTGAACTTAAGAGAATTGTAAATTTGATAAAGATGTCAACAGCTCGTGTTGTCATCGTGTTTGCTCATGAGTTTCACACAATTAGGCTAATAGAGGAGGTAAGAATCAATTCATAAACTATTCTAACTACACCAATAGCTCAAATAATTTGATACAGTTAAATCCAAACATTTTCCTGCAAAGTTTGTTCTCTCACTTTTACTTTTCTTCTTGTAAATAAATATGTACTGAAATAATTGAATTGTCCACGATAAGGCACCAATCTAGTCATTCATTTCCTAAAAGTTACAAAATATTTTTCAACATTCTAAAAATGTTTTTTTGTAATATAATACCCAGGTTGTTGAACAGAATGTCACAGGCCGACAATGGATTGCAAGTGAAGCGTGGGCATCAGCACCTGTACTTCAGATACCTCGCTTCATTCCTTACCTTGGCGGCACTCTGGGTATCGCAATCCGTCGAGGGGAAATACCAGGGCTCAGAGACTTCCTATTACGAATCCATCCTGATAAAAATAACAACTACGAAACTAATCTGGTAAAATTAGTCGGATTTTTGGAGAAATGCCTTGTGAAATTAATACAAATCCTTATTCCTATTTTTGGTTTTTGGATACATTTCAGGTGAGACAGTTCTGGGAGCACACATTTCAGTGTAAATTCAATCCAGCTGAATGGGAAGAAGATGAGAAAGTTCTATGCACTGGTGATGAAGATATTCAACAGGCTAAGACTGAGCTTTTGGATGTCTCTAACCTTAGACCTGAGTATAATGTTTACAAAGCAGTGTATGCTTTGGCTTATGCTCTTGATGAAATGCTGCGGTGTGAGGCAGGCAAAGAGCCTTTTGTTGAACAGACATGTGCTGCTCTGCAAAGTTTGGAACCATGGCAGGTGTGATATCAAATTACACTGCAGATAGCTGACCTTGTGCTCCGGACAATAGATGAAGCATGAATAAACTTCAGGTCAATATTTTAAAAGTGTTTTGTAGATTTTCATGAAACTCTGTATGAAGTTTATTATTCTCTTCATCCTTTTGTAGCTTTTGCACTATTTACAGAAAGTCAATTTCACCACACCATTTGGTGATCAAGTTTCATTTGATGAAAATGGAGATGTCCTGCCAATATATGATGTCATGAACTGGGTGTGGCTCCCTGATGGAGGAACCAAAATCCAGAATGTGGGTGAAGTAAAGAATTCTGCCTTCAAAAGGGAGGAGCTCATACTTAATGAAAACCTAATCTTTTGGAACTTTAAGTCAAAAAAGGTTATTTCTTCTTATCAGATAACCTCTTGATTGTTAAATCAAATATCATTGCTTGCTAATGAGTGAAAGATTACATTTTCTACCTCCAGCCACCCCAGTCAGTATGCAGTGAAAACTGTCCTCCAGGTACACGAATGGCCAGAAAAAAGGGGCAGCCTGTTTGCTGCTTTGACTGCATTCCCTGTTCTGACGGAAAGATTAGCAATGAATCCAGTAAGTGTTTTGATATGATTATTTTTTCCTTATGCATATAAGTCAAAATGCCATAATCTACAAAAAATGTTGTTCTCTCCCTCTTTGTCAGATTCCAGGGAGTGCATCAGTTGTCCAGAGGATTTCTGGTCCAGCCCCCAGCATGATCACTGTCTTCCTAAAGAAACAGAGTTTCTCTCCTACCATGAATCTCTAGGGATCTGTTTAACAACCACCTCACTGCTGGGCACATTCATTTGTGCTGTTGTTCTGGGGATCTTTGTCTATCACCGCAGAACACCTATAGTTCGAGCAAACAATTCAGAGCTGAGCTTCCTGCTCCTAGTGTCACTTAAATTGTGCTTCCTGTGTTCGCTGCTGTTCATTGGACGACCCAGACTGTGGACATGCCAATTGAGACACGCAGCATTTGGAATCAGCTTTGTGCTTTGTGTGTCATGCATCCTGGTCAAAACCATGGTGGTTCTGGCTGTGTTTAAAGCCTCTAAACCAGGTGGTGGATCTGGTCTTAAATGGTTTGGTCCCACACAGCAAAGAGGAACTGTTTTCGCTCTCACTTGCATTCAAGCAGCAGTCTGCACTGTGTGGATTGTCTCTGCTTCACCGATGCCACATAAAAACACGCAGTACCACAATGACAAAATCGTTTATGAGTGTGAAGTTGGTTCAACATTTGGATTTGCTGTTCTTCTTAGCTACATTGGCATACTCGCTTTCATCAGCTTCATGTTAGCATTTTTGGCACGAAATCTTCCGGACAACTTCAATGAGGCCAAATTCATCACTTTCAGCATGCTTATCTTCTGTGCTGTGTGGGTGGCCTTTGTTCCTGCCTATATTAACTCTCCAGGAAAATATGCAGATGCAGTTGAGGTGTTTGCAATCCTGGCCTCCAGCTTTGGCCTTTTGGTGGCGCTGTTTGGACCTAAATGTTATATAATTCTGCTCAAACCAGAAAGAAATACAAAAAAAGCTATAATGGGTCGTGGAACCAACAAGTCTTAAAGTGTCTCCTCCCGTATTTAAAATTTGTTTACTCCAATTAATCAAAGACTGTGGAAATTGGATCATGCAGTTTTTGGTATTCAGTATTTAGTTTTTCCCCACACTTTTTTCTCCTAAATTTGCCTCTAGTTTGACCTTATGAGTTAGAGAGATTTTTGGTTGCTCATTGCTATTTCATCTTTCAGAGAGGCATGAAAAACCTTATTGAGATTATCTTTTCATATATTTACAAAATTCCATTATATGGAGTCAGTAACAAAATGTTCAAACATGTAATAAAACCTATATACGTGCAAATTAAGATCATCCAAGTTTTTTGTTTGTTTATTTTTGTTGAAAGAAATGAGTGTGGAAATTCTAGTTTAGTAACTTGACAGGGATTAACCCTGCACAGTGAGACATAGGACACGCAAATGATTATGATATGATTTGACAAGTAAAAAAATAAAAAAATAAACCAAGAGATAATATTTTGTTTGACTCAAAACAATGGGAATTAAATTAATAGCATCTTTAGGTTCTGCTAAAAAGCATAAAGGGTCACAAGTTTGTGGGTATGCAAAAAGCAAAGGCAGCATAAATGCATAATCCTCAAAGAGTATTGTGTCGAGAAACCTTGTGTTTAAAGCACTGAATGGACTTGGAAAGCCATTGAAGAATTTCTCATGCACACTCAAGACATGTTGCCTTTTTGACCCCTTATCCCAGCTGGTTTTACTTTGTGGAGGTTTCAGGGGAATCAGTGACCCTAGTCTATAAGGGGTTAATCATGTTTTTTAACCGCATCTGGGTAACATTTAGACACAAGTACAGTTTCTAAAACATTCTGCATTTCCTAATCAGTTTTAGGCTTCACTGTAGTACAACATGAAAGTTACAATGGGGTAACCAGATGAGGGCAGCAGAACCTCACAAAAAGTATCCATACCTCTTTAACAATTAGTCAGATGAAAACCACAAGCTTCACCTCATTTTATTGGGATTTTATGTCATAGACCAAGATTAAGTAGCGAAACTCCTTTAAGTGAAATGAAATGGATAAATGGTTTTCAAATATTTCACAAACAATTATGTAAAAATTAGGGTGTGTATTTTTACTCAGCCCCCTGTCCTCTCAAAACTCGAAATAAAATCCAATGCAACCAAAAGACCTTATGACAGTAGCCTCTCCAGGAAATCCCCCTTAACATTTGATTATGCAAATGCGGATGCGCAATTGAGGTCCATGCAGACTATGAGGAAGTCATGAGACTCTGAATTCAGGTCGCAGCAGTTGAACTGTTCATCATTAAAGCAATTGTTTAATTTCGCTGTTTATATGATGTAACTGGGGCAACAGTCAGTGATTTTTGCTAGTGTGGAGAAAAAGTTATATGTGTTCATCTGCTTGATGTGTGATGGTACAATGTGGATTTTCTGTTCAGCTTGTCCGTACTGAATAATTTAGCAGAATTATTATTGAATCATTATTGATTAATGAATTATTATTATCATTTTAAAAAATGATAATAATAATTATATAATAAAACATATAATGAAGGAACTTTATTTTGAGAAGAAAAAGATATGAAGGGATGAGGGCAATAATGCAGGCTTTTCAGAACATATATCCACTCTTAAGCGTTTACTTTCTGTTCATTTACTGTGTGACCTTCTCTATCCCTTCGACATGTAATTTAAGGAGAAAGTTTTATCTAAACGAGATGCACAAGTTTGGTGATGTGGTTCTAGGTGGACTGTTTGAGATCCATTACACTTCTGTCTTCCCTAAACTGACTTTTACATCAGAGCCACAACAGCCCATCTGCAAAGGGTGAGTATCACACACATGCTACACAGTAAAACATGTATGCTAAAATTATCCTTTATTCTGCAGAATAAAGGAAGAAACTCTTGTGAAGAGTTTTCAAAATATATCAGAAAAAACTTAAAATGTGAACTTGCAGCTAGAAATGTGTTTGATTGTTACTTTATTATTAATTGGTCATAAATTGATGCATTGTGTTTTAAACCTGATGGTGATACTCTGTGTGCTAGCTTTGACACTTTAGGGTTCAGGCATGCAATGACCATGGCTTTTGCAGTCGAAGAGATCAACAAGAATTCCAACCTTCTTCCGAACTTGACTCTGGGATACAGTCTTTATGATAACTGTGGTGCACTTGTCATTGGATTTAGTGGTGCCTTGTCTCTGGCCAGTGGCCGAGAGGAGCAGTTTCTGCTTCAGGAGAACTGTTCTGGAAGTCCTCCTGTTCTAGGGATTGTTGGTGATCACTATTCAACTTTTTCGATTGCCATTGCCAATGTGCTAGGTTTATACAAGATGCCTATTGTAAGTTTTACTATGCTTTTCTTTTCTTTTATCACATTTTTTACTGTGCAAAGTTGTCAACCTATTTTAATTGACTGAAAATATTTTGTGTCTTGTTGCATCAAACCCACCTTTTTTCTTTTTTTTTAGGTGAGTTATTTTGTGACATGTTCCTGTCTTAGTGATCATCAGCGCTTTCCCACCTTCTTTAGAACAATCCCAAGTGATGCTTTCCAGGTAAAACCTAACTCCCCATTTGAGAACCTATATTTATCTCAGACAACAGAGTAAGAAAAGAACTGCCACCAAAAGACACATCATTTTTATGCTGTCTGTATCTCTACAATTTTATTTTTTGAATTGTATGCATAACTAATGTGACAAAATTGATGTTTTAGTCTAAGTGCACAAAGCCTAAACACTTATATCCTAATTCAGGGGTGTCACACTCATCTTCATTTTGGGCCATAAAAACATCTAGAAGAAAACACTGTGGGTTTTAGCTTACTAAAATCATTAATTTTATTATAAAAGCTGAAAAATACATGGTATAATTAGATCTAAAGTTAAAATGAAAAATGTGAAACCAGACTGAAACCATCAAAACAACCAACTCAGTGGACTCAGTGGTCATAACTAATTTTACAATTTGTTTTTTTGTTTTGTTTTGGGGGGGGGGGGGGTTTTGTTTTTTTTTTTTTAAGAAATGTATTATTTTTTTAAATCTGTCTCTCTTGAGAATGAGACCCCATATTTCGATCGCCTTACTTGTGTAAGTAAATGTTAAAAAAATAGAATAATAATCAGGGAATTTTTTTCAGATGGCAGACTGGAGAGTTGATGAGCATAACATTAAAGCATCAGAAGTTTTATTTATCAATAAACTGCACACAAAGCAAAATGAACAAGTCCTGAAAACACATACTATGTGATTCTAGTCTCCAAAATTTTGTTAACATCCAGATAATTTATCTATAACATTAGCAAATTCGTGAGAGCTTTTTTATATGGAAAGTGAAAAATCCTAAGAAAAAAAAAAAATAAAAAGCCAGGATGACCATACCATTCCATTCAAGTTAATTAGCTAGTGAGATCACTTATCTGCATCATGCTTTAGAACAGGATGTAAAAATGGTTACACCAACAACCGCTCAACCATGTCTTAAATCAATATATGTGCATTATTTTTCACTCTATTATGAATAAATCTAAAAACATACGTAAAAGTTTAAATTCATTATTTTTTTTACTATATCCCTGGGTACTTGATTAGCACTTGATATAATCTCAATAAAAGGTTTACACTGTTTGGCAATTCATTTTTTCAGACGTCTCTTGGGATCTTTTCTAGAAGAAAACATTGGGTTTTAGCTTACTAAAATCGTTAATTGTATCATAATAACTGAAAAATCCACAGTATAATTAGATCTAAAGTTAAAATGAAAGATATGAAACCAGACTGAAACCATCAAAACAACCAACTTCTGAAAATGGACTCAGTGGGCATAAATAATTTTGCAATTTATTTTTTTGGTTTTTGTTTTTTTTTTTGTTTTTGTTTTTTATAACAAATGTATTATTTTTTTAAATCTGTCTCTCTTGAGAATGAGACCCATATTTCGATCGCCTTACTTGTGTAAGTAAATGTTAAAAAAAAAAAAAAAAAAAAAAAGAAATATCTGCTGCATTTGTTTTCCTTTATGGCAATTGCCCTTACAGAGCAAAAGAACACATCAGTGATGATGTAATGTTGCATATAAATTTAGGCACTCTTGCAGGAACGATGTTAACGTGCTAAAGGAGGAGGAGAGTTATGGAGGCTTTACTTTACGCATGTTTGCTTTTGATTCTCCTTTTTGTATCTGTGGCCTCATCTACTGCTTCCCCTTGTAGTTTACGGAGAAGGTTTCGTCTTAATGAAATGCACAAGTCAGGTGATGTGGTCTTGGGTGGGCTGTTTGAGGTACACTACACTTCTCTATTTCCTGATACCACATATACTTCAGAGCCAGAACAACCAAGATGTGAAGGGTAAGTATATTAACACATGATATTAACACTTCTGTGTAAGTTATATTGTCTGTTCAGACCTCATAAAATCAATATAAGTTAAAGTACTAATGCATATATTAAAGTCATTTTACATTTGGACTCCTGGAATAAATGTATGACATTCATCACGTTCATCATGGATGTGATGTATGGCAATTTTCCCGTTTTGGAAGTTCATTGTGATATTTTGTTTTAGCTTTGATACTTTAGGCTTTAGGGATGCCATGACCATGGCCTTTGCTATTGAAGAGATCAACAAGAACCCCAACCTGCTGCCAAATGTGACCCTGGGATACAGACTTTATGATAATTGTGGTGCACTTGTTATTGGATTCAGTGGTGCCCTATCGCTGGCCAGTGGCCAGGAAGAGTGGTTTTTACTTCAGGAGAACTGTTCAGGGACTCCTCCAATTCTTGGGATTGTTGGTGATTCCTATTCAACATTTTCAATAGCTATTGCCAATGTGCTAGGTTTATTCAAAATACCAATTGTAAGTTTGCCCTATCCTTAGATTAAGTTGACATTTTTTCCACTATTTTACACTGTTTTAAATGTAAAGTGTTGTGACAATGTTTTTGTCTGTCTCGTTTGTTTCTGACTGTGCTCATAGGTGAGTTATTTTGCTACATGTTCATGTTTGAGTGATCGTCAGCAGTTTCCATCCTTCTTCAGAACAATTCCAAGCGATGCTTTCCAGGTGAGATACAGCTTATTTCTGTGCAAAACATATCATAATTTTGGAAGATCATCTGTTCTATAATGGAATTTACTCATGTATCAAGTAAATACAGCTCCCTGAGGAACTTTTGGCAAACGGGAGAAACATCTGTAAAAGTCTTGAAATAATTCCAGTTTTTACTGCAGTAGCACATTTCAAAATGAAAATGTGAGAAAAAGCTGACCTTTACTTTGAGTACATTTATGTAGTGGCGAAGAATACCACATTAGCAAACAATTGTTGAAGTAGCTACTTGCTTGAACTTGCCAACATCTACACACAAGACAACATTTTAAAAATGTTTATATCAACTTAGACTGTAGCAAACAAGGCTGGACTCAAGTTATTCTTGCCACCATACACAGTAAGGATCTGAACTGCAGCATAGAGCGGTATTTTGGAGTCACCAATTCTCTATGACAGGAATTTATTTCAAGACAGTTGTGCACATTTTTACCACAGGCACCAATTCCTGGGGAAACTTTGTACAAGTCTTCTAACATCTGTTTTTCTTATCAACGGTGAACATGTTTGCCCAGGTGGATGCCGTGATTCAAATTCTGAAACATTTTGGCTGGACATGGGTTGGCCTGCTGGTTACCGATGATGATTATGGATTCTATGTTGCCCACTCTTTTCAATCGAGCCTGTCACAGAAGGGTGGAGCTTGTCTGGCATATGTAGAGGTGTTGCCCTGGGATAGTAAACCAGGTGAACTTAAGAGAATTGTAAATTTGATAAAGATGTCAACAGCTCGTGTTGTCATCGTGTTTGCTCATGAGATTCACACAATTAGGCTAATAGAGGAGGTAAGAATCAATTCATAAACTATTCTAACTACACCAATAGCTCAAATAATTTGACACGGTTAAATCAAAACATTTTCCTGCAAAGTTTGTTCTCTCACTTTTACTTTTCTTCTTGTAAATAAATATGTACTGAAATAATTGAATTGTCCACGATAAGGCACCAATCTAGTCATTCATTTCCTAAAAGTTACAAAATATTTTTCAACACTCTAAAAATGTTTTTTTGTAATATAATACCCAGGTAGTAGAACAGAATGTCACAGGCCGACAATGGATTGCAAGTGAAGCGTGGGCATCAGCACCTGTACTTCAGATACCTCGCTTCATTCCTTACCTTGGCGGCACTCTGGGTATCGCAATCCGTCGAGGGGAAATACCAGGGCTCAGAGACTTCCTATTACGAATCCATCCTGATAAAAATAACAACTACGAAACTAATCTGGTAAAATTAGTCGGATTTTTGGAGAAATGCCTTGTGAAATTAATACAAATCCTTATTCCTATTTTTGGTTGTTGGATACATTTCAGGTGAGACAATTCTGGGAGCACACATTTCAGTGTAAATTCAATCCAGCTGAATGGGAAGAAGATGAGAAAGTTCTATGCACTGGTGATGAAGATATTCAACAGGCTAAGACTGAGCTTTTGGATGTCTCTAACCTCAGACCTGAGTATAATGTTTACAAAGCGGTGTATGCTTTGGCTTATGCTCTTGATGAAATGCTGCGGTGTGAGGCAGGCAAAGAGCCTTTTGTTGAACAGACATGTGCTGCTCTGCAAAGTTTGGAACCATGGCAGGTGTGATATCAAATTACACAGCAGATAGCTGACATTGTGCTCCGGACAATAGATGAAGCATGAATAAACTTCAGGTCAATATTTTAAAAGTGTTTTGTAGATTTTCATGAAACTCTGTATGAAGTTTATTATTCTCTTCATCCTTTTGTAGCTTTTGCACTATTTACAGAAAGTCAATTTCACCACACCATTTGGTGATCAAGTTTCATTTGATGAAAATGGAGATGTCCTGCCAATATATGATGTCATGAACTGGGTGTGGCTCCCTGATGGAGGAACCAAAATCCAGAATGTGGGTGAAGTAAAGAATTCTGCCTTCAAAAGGGAGGAGCTCATACTTAATGAAAACCTAATCTTTTGGAACTTTAATTCAAAAAAGGTTATTTCTTCTTATCAGATAACCTCTTGATTGTTAAATCAAGTATCATTGCTTGCTAATGAGTGAAAGATTACATTTTCTACCTCCAGCCACCCCAGTCAGTATGCAGTGAAAACTGTCCTCCAGGTACACGAATGGCCAGAAAAAAGGGGCAGCCTGTTTGCTGCTTTGACTGCATTCCCTGTTCTGACGGAAAGATTAGCAATGAATCCAGTAAGTGTTTTGATATGATTATTTTTCCTGATACATATAAGTCAAAACACATAATCTGCTAAATGTGTTGTTCTCTCCCTCTTTGTCAGATGCCAGGGAGTGCATCAGTTGTCCAGAGGATTTCTGGTCCAGCCCCCAGCGTGATCACTGTCTTCCTAAAGAAACAGAGTTTCTCTCCTACCATGAACCTCTAGGGATCTGTTTAACAACCACCTCACTGCTGGGCACATTCATTTGTGCTGTTGTTCTGGGGATCTTTGTCTATCACCGCAGAACACCTATAGTTCGAGCAAACAATTCAGAGCTGAGCTTCCTGCTCCTAGTGTCACTTAAACTGTGCTTCCTGTGTTCGCTGCTGTTCATTGGACGACCCAGACTGTGGACATGCCAATTGAGACACGCAGCATTTGGAATCAGCTTTGTGCTTTGTGTGTCATGCATCCTGGTCAAAACCATGGTGGTTCTGGCTGTTTTTAAAGCATCTAAACCAGGAGGTGGATCTGGTCTTAAGTGGTTTGGTCCCACACAGCAAAGAGGAACCGTTTTCGCCCTCACTTGCATTCAAGCAGCAGTCTGCACTGTGTGGATTGTCTCTGCTTCACCGATGCCACATAAAAACACGCAGTACCACAATGACAAAATCGTTTATGAGTGTGAAGTTGGTTCAACATTTGGATTTGCTGTTCTTCTTAGCTACATTGGCATACTCGCTTTCATCAGCTTCATGTTAGCATTTTTGGCACGAAATCTTCCGGACAACTTCAATGAGGCCAAATTCATCACTTTCAGCATGCTTATCTTCTGTGCTGTGTGGGTGGCCTTTGTTCCTGCCTATATTAACTCTCCAGGAAAATATGCAGATGCAGTTGAGGTGTTTGCAATCCTGGCCTCTAGCTTCGGCCTTTTGGTGGCGCTGTTTGGACCTAAATGTTACATAATTCTGCTCAAACCAGAAAGAAATACAAAAAAAGCTATAATGGGTCGTGGAACCAACAAGTCTTAAAGTGTCTCCTCCCATATTTAAAATTTGTTTACTCCAATTAATCAAAGACTGTGGAAATTGGATCATGCAGTTTTTGGTATTCAGTATTTAGTTTTTCCCCACACTTTTTTTCTCTTAAATATGCCTCTAGTTTGACCTTATGAGTTAGAGAGATTTTTGGTTGCTCATTGCTATTTCATCTTTCAGAGAGGCATGAAAAACCTTATTGAGATTATCTTTTCATGCATTTACAAAATTCCATTATATGGAGTCAGTAACAAAATGTTCAAACATGTAATAAAACCTATATACGTGCAAATTAAGATCATCCAAGTTTTTTGTTTGTTTGTTTTTGTTGAAAGAAATGAGTGTGGAAATTCTAGTTTAGTAACTTGACAGGGATTAACCCTGCACAGTGAGACATAGGACACGCAAATGATTATGATATGATTTGACAAGTAAAAAAATAAAAAAATAAACCAAGAGATAATATTTTGTTTGACTCAAAACAATGGGAATTAAATTAATAGCATCTTTAGGTTCTGCTAAAAAGCATAAAGGGTCACAAGTTTGTGGGTATGCAAAAAGCAAAGGCAGCATAAATGCATAATCCTCAAAGAGTATTGTGTCGAGAAACCTTGCGTTTAAAGCACTGAATGGACTTGGAAAGCCATTGAAGAATTTCTCATGCACACTCAAGACATGTTGCCTTTTTGACCCCTTATCCCAGCTGGTTTTACTTTGTGGAGGTTTCAGGGGAATCAGTGACCCTAGTCTATAAGGGGTTAATCATGTTTTTTAACCGCATCTGGGTAACATTTAGACACAAGTACAGTTTCTAAAACATTCTGCATTTCCTAATCAGTTTTAGGCTTCACTGTAGTACAACATGAAAGTTACAATGGGGTAACCAGATGAGGGCAGCAGAACCTCACAAAAAGTATCCATACCTCTTTAACAATTAGTCAGATGAAAACCACAAGCTTCACCTCATTTTATTGGGATTTTATGTCATAGACCAAGATTAAGTAGCGAAACTCCTTTAAGTGAAATGAAATGGATAAATGGTTTTCAAATATTTCACAAACAATTATGTAAAAATTAGGGTGTGTATTTTTACTCAGCCCCCTGTCCTCTCAAAACTCGAAATAAAATCCAATGCAACCAAAAGACCTTATGACAGTAGCCTCTCCAGGAAATCCCCCTTAACATTTGATTATGCTAATTTGCAAAGAAGGATAAGCAAAATTCTGCCTCAAGGTGTTTAAAACATTAAGACATATACCCCAAAAAAGGTTTCAGTGGAGCAAAAACTCTAAAGTAGAGGAAAATTGTCTCAAATGAGAAAAGAAATCAGAGAAAAAGATAGAGTAGATGGCTGATACACAAATGTGTTGATACCACATATTAGATGGTTGATACACATTTTAGTTCTTTGCATTTCAAATATTAAATTAAATTAAACAAAAAAATTGATTACTTTAGATGACACATGGTTCATGACTTTTACACTCTCTGTGATACAATATAACTTTCACACTATTTTTGACATCTGTGTTTTGTCCTGCCCCTTTATTTATTATTGGTGCTGAGAAACTTAAACACTGAAGGGAGTCATGCCAAAGAGATGGCACCACCTCACACATATAATGAAGGAACTTTATTTTGAGAAGAAAAAGATATGAAGGGATGAGGGCAATAATGCAGGCTTTTCAGAACATATATCCACTCTTAAGCGTTTACTTTCTGTTCATTTACTGTGTGACCTTCTCTATCCCTTCGACATGTAATTTAAGGAGAAAGTTTTATCTAAACGAGATGCACAAGTTTGGTGATGTGGTTCTAGGTGGACTGTTTGAGATCCATTACACTTCTGTCTTCCCTAAACTGACTTTTACATCAGAGCCACAACAGCCCATCTGCAAAGGGTGAGTATCACACACATGCTACACAGTAAAACATGTATGCTAAAATTATCCTTTATTCTGCAGAATAAAGGAAGAAACTCTTGTGAAGAGTTTTCAAAATATATCAGAAAAAACTTAAAATGTGAACTTGCAGCTAGAAATGTGTTTGATTGTTACTTTATTATTAATTGGTCATAAATTGATGCATTGTGTTTTAAACCTGATGGTGATACTCTGTGTGCTAGCTTTGACACTTTAGGGTTCAGGCATGCAATGACCATGGCTTTTGCAGTCGAAGAGATCAACAAGAATTCCAACCTTCTTCCGAACTTGACTCTGGGATACAGTCTTTATGATAACTGTGGTGCACTTGTCATTGGATTTAGTGGTGCCTTGTCTCTGGCCAGTGGCCGAGAGGAGCAGTTTCTGCTTCAGGAGAACTGTTCTGGAAGTCCTCCTGTTCTAGGGATTGTTGGTGATCACTATTCAACTTTTTCGATTGCCATTGCCAATGTGCTAGGTTTATACAAGATGCCTATTGTAAGTTTTACTATGCTTTTCTTTTCTTTTATCACATTTTTTACAGTGCAAAGTTGTCAACCTATTTTAATTGACTGAAAATATTTTGTGTCTTGTTGCATCAAACCCATCTTTTTTCTTTTTTTTTTAGGTGAGTTATTTTGCGACATGTTCCTGTCTTAGTGATCATCAGCGCTTTCCCACCTTCTTTAGAACAATCCCAAGTGATGCTTTCCAGGTAAAACCTAACTCCCCATTTGAGAACCTATATTTATCTCAGACAACAGAGTAAGAAAAGAACTGCCACCAAAAGACACATCATTTTTATGCTGTCTGTATCTCTACAATTTTATTTTTTGAATTGTATGCATAATTAATGTGACAAAATTGATGTTTTAGTCTAAGTGCACAAAGCCTAAACACTTATATCCTAATTCAGGGGTGTCACACTCATTTTCATTTTGGGCCATATAAACATCATAAATGTTCTTAAAGGGCCGGTTGTTCCATAATGTATTGATAAAACCCATTAACAAACTACTAAAATATTAATAAATAGCTGTGTCTGCATTTGATAAGTTCTTCTTAAGATTAAATAGTACTAAACATCTTTTCACATTGATCAGTACCTCCAGGATTTCGCAATTTTTTTTGTAATTTTTTTTTTTGTGATTAAAATTACAGATTTTGTTGAGCTAATTTAGAAATATTTCCAAGAAACTTTGCAATATTTGCATTTATGTTTGAGGTAAATGTTACTTTTTTTTTACCTGCCACATCGATCACAGACTATAACTTGACATCAAGTAAGGCCGAGGCACCAGTGTAGTAGAAGTAAGAAATATTGCATCACTTAAACCCAACATTTTTTACCATTTTTGCAGGAAATTTGTGATAAACTCACTTAGCACAATAAAATGTGAGTATCTGTTGATTTTGCGTAAATTTCCACGATCGCGGAATCGCAAAAAACTGGAGTGACTGATTGACGTAATTTGGTGTCTGGTGTCGAGAGGGCCACATAAAATGCTATAGCAGGTCGGATTTGGCCCCCGGGCCTTATGTTTGACGCCTGTGTCCTAAATCCTTTCTTTTTCCCTAGGTGCGCGCTATGATTCATATTCTAAAACACTTTGGCTGGACATGGTTTGGCCTGCTGGTCAGTGATGATGATTATGGACTTCATGTGGCCCAGTCTTTCCAGTCTGATCTGGCTGAATCTGGCGAAAGCTGCCTGGCCTACCTTGAGGTTTTGCCTTGGGACAGTAACCCAGGTGAACTCAGGAGGATTGTAAACTTGATAAAGACATCAACAGCTCGTGTTGTCATTGTGTTTGCACATGAAATTCACATGATTCAACTAATGGAGGAGGTTAGAAATCAAGTACAGTATGAGCTACAAATCCACTACTCTGACTCATGAATTTGTGCAGCATTAAAGAGTCATTACTTACAATGAAATATATACAGCAAAAATCATTTTACCTAGACTTGTCCTTTTAAGAGTTCAAGGGGAAGTTAGAAACACATTGTAGCTTAATATAAACATCTGTTTTGCTTCAACATATTGTGTATCAGCAGAAGTACACACCTCTGTCTTTAAAATTATTATACAGGCTGATTGGAAAATGGAAATACAAGTGATACGCATTTAATATTATCAGGTTGCACAGCAGAATGTAACTGGTCGGCAGTGGATTGCTAGTGAAACCTGGACATCAGCATCTGTTCTCCAGACACAAGAACTCACACCATACCTAAGCGGCACACTGGGCATCGCTATCCGGCACGGAGAAATACCTGGGTTCATGGAATTTCTATTAAAAATACGCCCTGACACAAATGACAGCAATGGAAATAACTTGGTAATTCCAGTTTTAAAAATCTATCTGTCATAAATAATATTATTTACAATGGTGAAAGTATATATTTTTTTAATATATTTATGAATCTGGTGCAGGTGAAGCAGTTCTGGGAGCACACGTTTCAGTGCAAATTCAATCCAGCAGATAGGGAAGCTGAGGAATCTGTATGCACTGGTGATGAAAACATTGAACTGGCGGAGACAGAGTTTTTGGACGTTTCTAACCTAAGGCCTGAGTACAATGTTTACAAGGCAGTCTATGCCCTGGCTTATGCCCTTGACAACATGCTGCAGTGTGAGCCAGGCAAAGGACCTTTTACTGGACATAGCTGTGCCAGTTTGCAGGCTGTGGAACCATGGCAGGTGTGATCATCTATCTGTACATGTTTCTATAATAGCTGCTGTGTTTTGATGGTTTTGTTTGCATATTAAAATCATTAAGAAAAGACACATCTGATGATAGCAATATTCTGTATCAGTTACTGATAAGAGCAATATGGCTCGCCACCCAGGGTGCCATTCTATCAGGGTGTGGTACAAGCACTTGAAAATTTTGAGCCCAAAATGAGTTTTGGATTGCTAACTTGCACATCCAGTCAACAAAGTGTGGTTGCCCCCATTGATTGGATGGTTTGTCATAATTATTCAGATTCCATTCCATTGATTGGCATGCTTTAATCTAAATAGTTTGCCCAAGTTCCTATACAGGACATTACTGCTGAACCCACTGCACTCTCAATTCAAACTGCTGTGTTTTAGCTCTTTGCTGGCCAAGGCTCACTCTCCTAAAAAATTTGGTCTGCCCCGTTTTTTTAAGCATTTATGTGCACAGCTAGTTTCTCGCCCCTTTGTGGTGTTCCAAATTATGCAATAGATCAACATAATGTTATTATGTTGCATAGTGATCTGCAAAAATGAGGTAAGAAAAGTGTATTTTTCTTTTAATGAGCTAGTTCAAGCTGCAGGTGCATTCTCAGTAACAGTAAGTCAGTAAAATAGTTTCTTAAGGATGTCCTTTGAAAATTACAAATTTATCAAATGTAAATAAAAGCAGTGTGTCTTCTGGGTCAGATATCCCCAAAGTTGAGGTTGAGATCCTGCTGGGGATCATGAATCAAAGTCTGTGGGGCCTTAAGGTTCCACCCAGAAGTCAAAGTAAATGACAGAAATAAAAAAAAATCTTAATTATACTATAAATATAATGGGAGGTTGAAAAAGAATTTGCAAATAGATAAAAAATATATAGATTGCCAATAGATGATGCTTGAACAGTCATGAAAAGGTTGAAAAGTTTGGAAACTACTGCTTTAGGTCATTTAAGTCGCTCCTTAAAGAGAAAATAAAGATGTTGGTTTTTGGGAAGGTATTTAACGTTGATAAACGTTTGTTACAACTGAGTTTATCATTAATCACTGCATTAAGTCTTTTCTCCATTTGCAGCTTTTACACTATTTGCGAAATGTTAACTTCTCAACTCAATTTGGTGATCAAGTCTCATTTGACAAGAACGGTGATGCCCTACCAATATATGATGTGATGAACTGGCTGCGACTGCCTGATGGAAAAATTAAAATTCAAAATGTCGGTGAAGTAAAACAGTCTGACTCTGGAGGTGAAGAACTCACACTCAATGAAGACAAAATATTCTGGAACACAGATTCAAAGAAGGTATTTTTTGCAAAGCTCTTTTATATGGAATTTAAATCAAGAAACGCTCAATCAGATTTTTTCTTTTAATTTCCCAGGCAACCCGTTCAGTTTGCAGTGAAAGTTGTCCTCCAGGCACTCGAATGGCCAGAGAAAGGACACAACCTGTATGTTGTTTCAGCTGTATTGCTTGTTCTGAGGGAAAGATCAGTAATAAGACCAGTAGGTGGTAATGTTTTCTTGTATGCTATCAAGTTATTTTATTCAATAGAAAATATTTGAAAAGTTCATATATTTCATTAACTCAGTTCTCTAAGTGCAACATTACATTGATTAATTACACACAATCGGTTGTTTTAAAGCCTTGGTGTCTGTTAGTTATAATGGCTTTCCATTTACAGCTAAAGAATGCACAACATTTAGAATTGGAAAATCACATCAGACCAACAAAAAACATTTTTTATACATAAATGTTGGATTAATGAAAGGTATGTTAATACATGCTTAAATGTTTTGGTTTTTTTTTTCTTTTTTTTCAAAAGGGTCTTTTTTTAAGAATGTATTTTCTAACTTACTGAAAGTGACTGTACTTCATTGTGTTGTTCTTTTTGGCAGATTCATTGGAATGCTTCAGCTGTCCAGAGGACTTCTGGTCCAGCCCCCAGCGTGATTACTGTGCTCCTAAGAAAACAGAGTTCCTCTCCTATCAGGAACCTCTTGGGATCTGTTTAACAACCACCTCACTGGTGGGCACATTGATCTGTGCTGTTGTTCTAGGAATCTTTATCTATCACCGCAGAACACCTATAGTACGAGCCAACAATTCAGAGCTGAGTTTCCTGCTCCTAGTGTCACTTAAACTGTGCTTCCTGTGTTCGCTGCTATTTATTGGACAACCCAGACTGTGGACATGTCAACTGAGACATGCAGCATTTGGAGTCAGCTTTGTGCTTTGTGTTTCGTGCATCCTGGTTAAAACCATGGTGGTTCTGGCTGTATTCAAAGCCTCCAAGGCAGGAGGTGGAGCTGGTCTTAAGTGGTTTGGAGCGATGCAGCAGAGAGGAACAGTTCTGTTTCTCACCTGTATTCAAGCAGCTATATGCATTGCTTGGCTTGTCTCCTCCTCACCCACTCCCTATAAAAATACCCAGTACCACAATGACAAAATAGTTTATGAGTGTGCAGTTGGATCCACTGTTGGTTTTGCTGTGTTACTAGGATATATTGGTATATTAGCTATTCTTAGCTTTTTCTTAGCATTTTTGGCAAGGAATCTTCCCAACAACTTCAATGAGGCGAAACTCATCACTTTCAGCATGCTTATCTTCTGTGCAGTGTGGGTTGCTTTTGTTCCTGCCTATATTAACTCCCCAGGAAAGTATGCAGATGCAGTTGAGGTGTTTGCCATCCTGGCCTCAAGTTTTGGTCTCTTGGTCGCGCTGTTTGGACCTAAATGTTATTTAATTCTACTTAAACCAGATAGGAATACAAAGAAAGCAATCATAGGCCGATACACTAAATCATAACCATTTCAGTCTTCCAATTTCACTTTGTTTTTATGCATTTGTTAATAATTATGTAGGAACTATTAATGAATGTTTTAATATTACTTAAAATAAAACATAGTTAACCCTCTTTGTAATCAATATGCTTTTTTCATCCTCTGGAATAAAAAAAAGCATTTTAATGTATGTTTTGACTTATATACACTATTTTGTCTGAGGTTTTGGGTTATCCCTTCAAATAACACCATCTAGGTCTGCCAATCCCTTCTATGGCCACAGGTTTATAAAATACAACAGCATGCAAACTGCTTCCACCAATACTTGTAAAATAATCAATTGCTCTGAGAAGCTCAGTAAAGTCCATTGTGGCACCATGATAGAATACTACTACGGCAATGACTGAATGAATTGAATTGAGTCAGTTCATTTAAATCAATTGAATAAATTCAATTCAAGTCGTTCAGTGAATTGAATCATGAATTGTTCCTACCAAATATTCCTCAATGAACTGCTAGTGGGGTTATAACAAAATGGAATCGATTGGAAACAACATCAACTCAACCACAAAGTTGCAAGCAACTTGAAATCACAGACTTTCTGCAAGCTTTGAATGCAGTGGTTTCAGTGACGTCCAGTCAAGGGATGCAGCTAAAATAATAATAATGATAAGAGAACAACAATTCTCCATCTGACGTCTATAAATTTGTTTTTTGTATGATTTTAGCATTTTTATGGTCAAAATCGCTGAACCAACACAATGCCTGTTAAGACACATAGTGAGGTGAGGAAGTATGAGCTATGCCTCACCTCTGGTGGCGTTATGTCACACACACTGACTGATGCTGACTGATTTGGTGTATGCCCATGGCTATCACGTTTCATATTGCCAATATACATGTTTGATTACACATGTACTAAACATGCTTATGTTCCATAGTCTGTCTAATATAGTAAATAAATGTGTGTAATATTTAATCTTTGTGATTGTCCATATATGCACAGTGAAAATGCACAGGGAAACCCAGAAAGTACTGTGCCACCCTGTTAGGGAGCAGTACTACAACAGGTCGTTGTTGAAAATGAAAATTTGTTCTCTATCAACTTATCTGGTAATATAAAGTTAAAATACATAAAACAAAATAAAGAGCTCAGGCACAATGGGTAAAAGGTGCACATCACTGCATACCCTTCTTATACTTGTGTGTGCAGGAATAGGACCAAAATGCAGGCAGAACAGCGGTAGATTCACGGACCAGAGTTTGTTTCCCCTTTTGGTCTGGACCTTTAGTGCAGATGTGACTATATTCAAGTGAACCCTGGTGCGAACCTAACCAACCAGACCAAGACCTACTTTTTAGTTGTTCTCTGTCCGCTTCAAAAAGAGCTCTGGTGCAGTTCACTTCTGGTGTGAATACAGATTGGCCTCAATTCAAAACAACTACATGAAATGTGTGTCTTTTTGGACTTCACAAGCCAACATTGCTAGGCAATGTGGCAAAAATTAGCCCTTCAGTGTTGCTAACATTATTACTGCATGTGATTGTGGTAAAATCATACCATATCATACCATCATTTCTTTCTTGGCAATGCCAGCATATTGTGGGTCAGGGAACCCAGAGCATCTTTTCTCATTGAGCTTTCAGCTCACTTTTGCCAACTGCATTCCAAAATTTGAAATATCTAACTACTAGAAATATGAAACCTGCGTTGAATGAGCTGCTCTTGACATTCAAATTGGTTTTGCAGCTGTAATTACAGCACAAATGTCACAACAGAAATGCAACAAGCAGGACTTCCATAGTTTGTTTGTTCCAGATCTGTGCTCTGTCCAACCCCAGCCATTTCTGTCGAATGGAAACAATGATTGCCACCCTCATGACTTACAAATTATAGTCTGCTTGCAAAAACGTGCAATGTGAAAGCAAACCGCACCAAACAAAAAAAATAATAAAGTCCACTTCTGGTCCGGACAAAACAGGCAGACCCAAGGACTATGGTGTGAATACACCCTTAGAGAAACCAGTTAACTTAACTGTCAGGTTTTAGACTGAAAGAGGAAGGCAGAGTACATCGAGAGAACCCACTCATACACGGGGAGAACATACAAACTACAAACAGAAAGACTCTGGCTGGGGTTCAACCCTGGACCTTTTTGCTGCAAGGCAACAATGGTATTTTGCACAATTTTCAATTTTAATTAAAAAAGAGAGATCAGCTTTCAAAAGCTTTTAATAGTAGTAACTAGTAGTAATAAGTACTTTATTTTTTTTTTATTCAGCAGAATTTTCCTTGAATGCACACTTGTTTGATTATTTTGTTTTTGTAGACTACTATAGTAAGATTCTGCTCACACAAGACATTCAGAAAGGAAGCTAATATGTCATATTTGTTGACAAACAAAACCGCTCTATAAAAACACTTAGTTGTTATAAAAACTAGGGATTTGCATCATACAATCATTTGAAAATTTGCAATACAACTACACCTGATTACATGGTTACAACTACATGTTAAATA
Source organism: Anableps anableps (assembly GCA_014839685.1). NCBI lineage: Eukaryota > Metazoa > Chordata > Actinopteri > Cyprinodontiformes > Anablepidae > Anableps > Anableps anableps. Next base: position 10,661,292 of record CM026068.1, on the reverse strand, counting down.
TAAATACATACATTGTAAATGGTTTATTATGAACTGCTGTTGCTGGCAAAAGATTTATGCTGTGTGATCTAGACCTATCTGGGATACCTTGAAAGCCTGGCATAGCCAGTTATATTATGAGTTTAACTCAATTTTTTATATTTGGATGTATTCAACAGTATCTAAGGTTTGCTGTAAATCAAGAGGTGAAAGAGCTTTTGTAGTGGTGGCTTTGACATTGTGTAATGGTTTGCCTCTACATACCAGCCAGGCTAAATCATTAATTGTTTTTAAATCTTTTTTAAAATATTTTTACACCCTGACCTTCAAGGCAAAGTGAGTCCTAATGGTGTATGTTTTCCTTTGTCATTTTTGCGTTGGTTTTTTTACTTTATTTCTTTTTATTTCAGCTATTGTAATGTTTCAGTTTACTTCCTGTACAGCACCTTGGTCAGTCTTGTTGTTTGAAATGTGTTCTATAAAAAAGATTGATTGATTACACATAAAGAGAAAACAGATTGGTGTTCGATACGATAGTCATATACAATGTATAATATTAAGTATCTGAAAAATGCGTCAGTTAGTCATACTGTGTATTACCTGTAATATGACAAACAACCTTAACAAAAAATCTTGAAAAATTTGCTTTTAAAGGGTTATTAGTAGTGCCATGTAAGGTTACAATTTTCAAACTGTGTCTCCAATGCTGCATTCTCCCACTGTCATGGTTTGCTGCTGCCATCTAGAGGACAGCTTAGAAGTAACACAACTTAACTGATGTGGTTCAGTGAATAAAATACCTTTCACTGTATTTTCTGTTAAAGTGTTCTTGGGTATGTTTTTCCACACACACACCCAATTTTAGAATTATATCTGGTCACAGCGAGTTCTCTGATGCATAGCTCATAGGGTCTGCAGTTCATGATAATAGATTTTTTTTTTTTTTATCATAGAGTCTTCATGCTTTACTTAGGAACTATATTATATATAAATGTATGTGCTGTTTGAATGAGTCAAGAATTTCAACTGTAAGAGCTTTGACTCTTGTAACACATGTTGACACCAGGTATACACCAAGCTTTTATAAACATTGTAACAAGTGTTTGTATACTGTATTTTGTGATCGTTTTGTCTGATTGAAGATTGATGTTTATATGTGTGTTCTTTTATTTATATATGTAGACCTATTTTGTCTAAAATACGGTGGAATTTATATGCAAAAAAATTTTTTTTTAATGCAATACAATTTGTGAAAATATTTGCTTTGATAACACTTTTACAGAGCCTGTGAAGGGACAGTAAAAGAAAAAATATAAAAGAAACTTATGTGTACACCACATACTATCTGGTGCGTACCAGATAATATGTGGTGTGCACGAGAAAGTTTTTTGGGTTTTTTTTCCTTCAATGTCCCTTTACAGGCTCCAAAACCTTCTTATTTTTCAGCATGTTTTCTAAATGAAAATAAGGCGGTTATGGGAACTGGATCCATTCATTACCCGGAGGTAAAAGTTTAAACAGTTTGTGTCCAGGATGTGTGGGGTCTGCAGACCTGTTAGCTGCCCTTTTCCTGACCTTTACAAATCTTGGATGGAGGGAAGATCAGCCCTGATACTTCTATCTGCAGACTCAATTTTTCTTTGCAGCCTGGTCCTGTCCTGTTTTAAACATCTCTATTTATTCTAAACAAGAAAAAAATGCTTTGACATTTACAAGACTTGTTTTAGTAATATAATCACTCTATAATCATTTTTCATGTATGCAAAATCAGTCTAAATTGAATTACATTTGAAACCCCGCCCACTCTTTGTCCTCTACTCCTATTGGTGGCCTGCATTATGATAAAACACTGAAAGTCAATAAAAGGAGGGGTAAAAAAGTTAAAAAGAAAAAGAAAAAACAGTCTGAGTTTAAGAGAGGGATACTCACATTAAAGTAATGCATTCCTGTAAAGATAAAAGCTTGATCTTGGTACTGTTGCACTTATTCTGTTCTTACTATACCAGTCCCCTTCCTCAGCTGCCCTCCTGTCTGTCACAAGGACAGTTTCATCTAAGTGGTATGCACAAGAGTGGAGATGTAATTCTGGGGGGATTATTTGAAATAAATTTTTTTTCCATCTTTCCTGACCTGTCTTTTACATCTGAGCCTCAGCATCCTACCTGCCATGGGTAAGTGTGACAGGTGCAAAAGACACTGAGATAAATTAAGAATGCACATTGTAAAGTTTTGATCAGACAACACTCTAAATGCATTTTTATATATTTTACTTTAACAAAATGTTTAGGTTTAAACCTCAAGTGTTGTGTTTTTATTAATTGAATAGCTGTGTTATTGTTCTAGTTTTGATGTTCTAGGATTTAGACAGGCCCAAACCTTGGCTTTTGCAGTAGATGAGATCAACAGGAACTCCAAGCTATTACCCAACATCACTTTGGGGTACAGTCTATATGATAACTGTGTTAAACTCGGAATTGGATTTCGTGCAGCACTGGCATTAATAAGTGGTCAAGAGGAGCAAATTGTAATGGATGAGAATTGTGTAGGAAGCCCTCCAGTGTTGGCAATTGTGGGGGATTCTTCCTCTACACGCTCTATTGCCATCTCCACTGTTTTAGGCTTGTACAGAGTCCCAATGGTAAGTGTTCAGCTATACCATCTAATTGTTCTGTTGGATTGGTTTGAATTTGTTCAACTTCAATAAGTCAAAGAAAGTAGTTGCGTTTGAATACAAAAAAGGATGTGTTATGTGTATTTTTAACAGGTGAGTTATTATGCCACATGTTCCTGTCTAAGTGACCGTCAGAAGTTTCCATCCTTCTTCAGAACAATACCAAGTGATGCTTTCCAGGTAAAAATCTCAGCAACAATGATGTCTTCAAAAAAAAAAAAAAAAATCACCCATCTTTAAAAGAAGAGAAAAATAAAGATGAATTTTTCCTGTTTTTCCTGTGAAACATTCTTATCAAATTTTCTGCAAAGTTTTCTTTTTATCCTCTCACTCCATTCTTACTCAGGTGAATGGTATGATTCAGATTCTAAAACACTTTGGCTGGTCTTGGGTGGGATTGTTGATCAGTGCTGATGATTATGGGCTCCATGCTGCCAGATCATTTCATTCTGATCTGAGTCTGTCTGATGAAGGCTGCCTGGCCTACTTAGAGGTGTTGCCGTGGGGCAACGAGCCAGGAGAGCTGAGGAGGATAGTGGATGTGATGAAGAAATCAACAGCTAGAGTGGTCATTGTGTTTGCACATGAAAGCCACATGATCAGTCTCATGGAGGAGGTAACTGAATTAACTGTTTGTCTTTTCTAATGTTGGCCTTCATTTGTGGTAGATTCAGTAACAATCAGAGATTAAAATACAGAGATAGCTAATACTGCTCTAAAATGGGGATATTACACAACTTTGAAGTGCAAATTTAAACCCCTGAAAGAATATTTTCAAACATAAACTTAAAAAAGGGTCCTTGAGTTGGTGGTGTCTTCAAACATCCAAATATATAGCCTTAAGCACAAAACAATATATTGTTGTCTATCATTTAAAGGCTCATTTGTCATCATTATCACACTATATCTTGATTTCTGCTTTTATCACTTTGTTTAATTATGATATTTTGTTAGTGGAGAAAATAAATGGTTAATGACTATGTTATCAAACACAGATTTTGATGTATTGCAGAGCTTAGTAGATATAGAGGTCTCCTTTATTTGGTCAAGTCTTAAAGCTTCACTCTGCTTACTAATGCTCCCGAGGAACCATCAAAGGTTATAATATTGCTCTAAGATGAAGAGAGGCTCCATGATGTGCAGAAGTTAGATTAAACAGAGATGAGAATTTATTTCCAACTCTCACTATATCAGAATGAGGAATGTGCATAACAGAAACATTTCACATAATTAAACACATGACTAAACACTGGAAAAAAGCATTAAACTTCTTTGGATGTGCTATTAAACAGTGCAATGAAAATTACACTCTAGTGTTATAGATTTACATCCATTATTTTACTGTACCAAACACAGATTTCATCTATGAATGAAAGACAGTAAATCAGTTATTTAGTTACTTTCTATACAGCATGTAGAGGTAAACATTTGAAAGAGAATATGACAACATATTTTGTACATGACAGGTGGTGAGACAAAACTTGACAGGCCTTCAGTGGTTGGCAAGTGAAGCCTGGTCCACAGCTGCCGTGCTTCAGACCCCTGACCTCATGCCGTACCTTGGTGGCACATTGGGCATCGCTATCCGTCGAGGAGAGATACCAGGCCTGAGAGACTTCCTGTTAGAAATAAATCCTAACATACAACACAACATCAGCTATGGAAATAGCATGGTAAGATTTAACTGTTATCAAATACTTCCACAAGAGATACATCATTGATGCTGCACATAAAGTTTTGATGTATTTCAGGTAAACCAGTTCTGGGAGTTTACATTTCAGTGTAGATTTCCACCACCTCCTGCAGACTGGGTTGAAAATGGGGGAAAGGTTTGCTCTGGAGAAGAAGATTTAAGGACTGTAGAGACTGAGTTCTTAGACATTTTTAACCTCAGACCCGAATACAATGTTTACAAAGCTGTGTATGCACTGGCACATGCCCTTCATGATTTGCTACAATGTACACCAGGGAGTGGGCCTTTTAAAGACAATAGCTGTGCCTCTTTGGAAACACTTGAACCATGGCAGGTAAAAGAAAGTTGGCTGTTTCATGACTGCTTCACAGGTTCTAATTGCAAAGCAAAAACTAATTGATAAAAAGGTACATTTGTAAAATTATAGCAGAGATGTTCGATATCTTTTTACTCTCTGAATGTTAGTACAAGTGGAGATGTACAGGCCTCGAATTTATTGAATATGTAGTTTGTATCATAAATTCATTTTTATAATCTGCCATCTTTGTTTTGTTTTGTTTTGTTTTGTTTGTCTCTCTTATGCTATTAGCTTGTGTATTACCTTGAAAGTATTAATTTCACCACATCATTTGGTGATCAAGTGTCATTTGATGAGAATGGTGATGTTTTACCAATATATGACATCATGAACTGGCTCTGGCTCCCTGATGGACGAACAAAAGTTCAAAATGTCGGAGAGGTTAAAATGTCAGCTTTCAATGGAGAACAACTCACACTTGATGCAGACAAAATCTTCTGGAACTTTAAATCCAAAAAGGTTATTCCTTTCCCTTTTTTTACTTTTAGATTTCCTGGGGGTAGTTTAAAATATGTGATGTGAACATAATTTTCCTTTACAGCCACCTCGATCAGTGTGCAGTGAGAACTGTCCTCCAGGTACCCGCATGGTGAGAAAGAAGGGGGAACCTGAGTGCTGTTTTGACTGCATCCCTTGCTCTGAAGGAAAGGTCAATAACAAAACCAGTGAGTCTCTATATATGAGTGCTTTTACTACAGAGTATTGTTTTTAAAAAGTTACATTGCATAAAGGTGTGAACAAATTAGGATACCCTACAACAGCAATATTTGAACATATGGATATTTTTTATTAAACACTAACAAACTGAAGTTCTTTAAATAAACAACAAAAAATACACACAAAAATACACACAATGGACTTGACGCCCATTGTGTGTATTTTTTGTCATTTTCACGGGGAATGATAAACAACAGCCACAGAAGCTATGCAAATTTATTACCACCTGGAGTGAAACCCAAGACATGGGATGTGACAGCCACAGCACCGAGAGCAATAAAAGTTGAACATTTTTCAACTTTCTTGTGTCGTGTCACAAGCCCTCGTGTGCATGTCTAGCTTAAGCTCAAAATTTCACATGTAGGAATGTCGCTGGTTGCTGGTTGAAAATAGACTGCAAGTAGAAAAATGAACTGAACACCAAAAACCCTAAAATGCCATCCCTGGACCAACAGCAGTCTCATGCTGCTGTTGATGTGAACATGCATTTCTGTACAGTCAGAAAGAGACTGTAAACTTTAAATTTCATTGGAGGTGAGCAATGACAAGATATTTGCACAGACAAAAATTAAAGCTGAAACTGAATTGGACCCTGGAACATAACAGTGATCCAACAGATAGTGTTAATCAATGACTAACAGAGAATTAAGAAATGGAAATACCTGACCTGAATCAAAGTCTATTCTTATAAAGAATCCTAAGACTAAAAGTAGCTCCTGCTGAGGTCATTTTAAGAAAAATCTTAGAATTTCTCAAATTCTACTGTTTGTCTTAGAATTTTATTCACAAAGCACCTTCGGCCTCAAGAGAGCTCCTAAATTGAAAAAATGCTAAGAGTAGCGAGGAGGACTTTTAGTAAGCCTAATAGTGTCTTAAGCATGTGTAATGGCTTGCTTGTGTGCTGTAGTCTTCTCTCTTGCTTTTGATTGCAACACATACCAGCTCTTCTCACATTCCTGGCTGCTACGTGTCAACAGCAGGAATGATGCAATAATCTGCGTGGGAATGCACTCTCAAGTCTGCCTCTTTGTATGCACACTCCTCTGTTTTCCTCCACAAATTGTGCCAACAGCAGGCATTGTTCCTCTGTCCATTTTGGTTTGCAAATCCTTTTCTTCTTTTTATGTTGGTCGTTTCACCAGATCAAACAACTTTACAAGCACGCAGTCACAGTAAATTACTGACAGTTGAATGTCGACATCATTAATATCAATTAAATGAGATGGTAAAACGACCAGCATGGCGAGAAACTGTGACAAATCAAAAAAAAAAAAAAAAAAAAAAAAACGAGGACATAAATAAGGTATGTTCAAACATGTTGATGCTGTGTGGCAATTAATTTAATTTTGCTTAGTTTCATCATCATGACACACTTTTTTCAATCCAGTCTGGATTCTATGAGAGGATAGGTTAAATTCTCTCAACTGATCACTGCAAGCATATTTGTTTGTTGTATGTTTTCTTTTCTTTTTTTAGGCTAAGATATGAGCTCTCTGAGAATCTGTGACAATATGGGTCCAGATCTTGATCTCTGAGATGTTGTGGCTACCTTGATTTAAGATGTGCATTTATGAATCCCCTCTAAAAATATTTACAGCTGAAAGTCTGGAGTGGAGTAATGTTAAAGCATTTCAGGACTGATTTTTCAGCTAAAGAAGGCAACACCAGCTATTAGGAAGGAGGATGTCCTAAATTTATTCTCAGCGAGAAAAGACATTTTTGTTTAGGTCTTTTGTTAAATACATTAAATGATGTTGATTTATGTTGTTTAAGCGCAATTAAAGTTGTTGTTTTTTTTTTTTTAAAGACGAACAACATTAGACATCAATACACAAACATTTGTTGATAAAAATCTGAATATTGAATATGGAGTCCTAAGTTTTTTCATGTTGGTGTACGTATAATACTGTGTTCTTTTTGTTAGATTCCTTGGAGTGCTTCAGCTGTACAGAGGACTTCTGGTCCAGCCCTCTGCGAGATCACTGTGTACCAAAGAAAACAGAGTTCCTCTCCTATCAGGAACCTCTTGGGATCTGTTTGACAGCAGCCTCATTGCTGGGCACATTTATTTGTGCTGTTGTTCTAGGAATCTTTATCTATCACCGCAGTACACCTATAGTACGAGCCAACAATTCAGAACTCAGTTTCAACCTGCTGCTTTCACTTAAATTATGCTTCTTGTGTTCTCTGCTGTTTATTGGACGACCCAGATTATGGACATGTCAGCTGAGACACGCAGCATTTGGAATCAGCTTTGTGCTTTGTGTCTCATGTATTCTGGTTAAAACCATGGTGGTTCTGGCTGTATTCAAAGCCTCCAAACCAGGAGGTGGAGCAAGTCTGAAGTGGTTTGGTGCTTCACAGCAAAGAGGAACTGTTCTCGTTCTCACTGCTGTTCAAGCAGCAATCTGCACTGCTTGGCTTGTCTCTTCCTCTCCTTCTCCACATAAAAACACCAAATACCACAATGATAAGGTAGTTTATGAGTGTGTAGTTGGCTCAACTGTCGGTTTTTCAGTATTACTTGGTTATATCGGCTTACTGGCCATCCTCAGTTTTCTGATTGCATTTCTGGCAAGGAATCTTCCTGACAACTTCAATGAAGCCAAATTAATTACTTTCAGTATGTTAATTTTTTGTGCAGTCTGGGTGGCCTTCATACCTGCTTATATCAGCTCACCAGGCAAATATGCAGATGCAGTGGAGGTTTTTGCAATCCTGGCCTCCAGCTTTGGCCTTTTGTTGGCGCTGTTTGGACCCAAATGTTACATAATTCTTCTGAGACCAGAAAGAAATACAAAGAAAGCTCTCATGGGTCGAAGCACCATAGGTAGAGCTGAAAGCTAAAAAGTGTTGGGGAAGTGAACTACTTAGAAACTACACAAAAAGTTTCTGTCCTAAACATGCTGTGAATGTTGTAAGCTTAAATAAACTTGAATTCATTATAAACTTTTCACATAATCTACTTTCTGGGTACCCCACAGAAAAAATAGACAAAAAATGAAGCGGAAGCAAAACAATTGTTTAATTTATGTAATGAGGATAAGATTAAAAACTTTTTATCTTTCCAACGTTGTTCAAATGTATAACTTCGATCAATTCAGATTATTCATACAGTGTACTGTCAGTTATTTAGACAGATTTAAAACAGTGATGGACACAAATAATTAAAAAGTTATTTACACTAACCCTAAAGCACTAATAAAAAATTTTAGTTCCACTAATGCTGGAGCACTACATCAACATGGTACTTAGTGGAAACTTATGCTAAAGCACTATAAGACTAATTTCAAACATGTTGATACCCACCTTGTAACAATGACGTGTTAAACATAGTACATTGTCCTCAGGGTCAAATCTGTCGTTGCATATCTGCCTGCATCGTTTGTGCTTCAGGAAATCATTTGTTGGAACAAACTTTTCATTCATAGTTTCAGTTTTATGGCTGTTGAGTATTGTTAACTCTGTTGCTGATTTTGCCTAATTGACCACAGTAAAGCAGAGAGCACGCAGGACCTCAGTAGATTTTAAACTGTAAAAATCATATTTACACCTCCAAACATCTGCAATAAAAACCTAATTTAAAGATTTTCTATTCTTCTATTATATATAGGACTCGATATAGAGTCCTTAAAATCCAGTTTAAATGCTAAAGCCTTTAAAATTTTATCTGCCTTTGAAAGACTACAACCCTTGAACATCAATTAAAATGCAACATTATAATTCACATGTTCCGTAATGCCATTGTATTTCTGTTTATATCTTCTTCTCTACTGTCTGTTTTGTTTTTGTTTCTGTATGTTTCTTGTTTTAAAATAAAGTTATGGGGGTTGGAGTGGAAACATGGGAAAAGGAAACGAAAGTGCTGCATAAACAGTCTTCATCTACTTCAAAATAAGGACATGAATATAAACGGCTTGTCACTGCACAATCTGTCCTGGAAGTACGATCCACATTGTCAGCTCATTTGCACATGATGTGCTAAAATAAATACTTCCAGAAAGATATTTTTATTTCTTTCTATATTTCATTGTAAGAATAAAAATAGTATATGATTTAAAGAGAGTTAAAAAGATACAGATAAAAATGTAGGGAGGTGTCCAGGAGGCATTCTAACCAGATGCCCGAGCCACCTCAACTGGCTCCTCTCGATGTGGAAAAGCAGCAGCTTTACTCTGAGTAAAGCCCCCTCCCAGATGAATGAGCTTCTCACCCTATCTCTAAGGGAGAGCCCAGACACCCTGTGGAGGAAACTCATTTTGGCTGTTAGTATCCTCATTCTTTTGGTTGCTACCTGGAACTTGTGACAAAAGATGAAAGTAGGGACATAGATCGACTGGCAAATTGAGATTTTGCCTTTTGTCTCAGCTCTCTTTTTACCATGACAGACAGGTACAGTGCCCACATCACTGCAGACGCTGCACCAATCTGCCTATCAATCTCCTACTCCATATTTCCCTCATTTGTGAACAAGAACCTGAAATACTTAAACTCCTCCACTTGGGCAGAACCTCTTCCACGACCTGAAGAAGACACTCTATCCTTTTCCTCAACTGATCCTCATCCCAGCCGCCTCACACTTGGCCATGAACTTCTCCAATGAAAGCTGAAGCTCACGATCTGATGGACCAATAAGACCACATCATCTGCATCTTTTACAAACATTGCACCTCATATTAAATTGTGGGCTCATTTTGCATTTGATGTTTTTTATATTGTTAGATTTTTATTAATTTAAAAAACACTCAAAGATTTAAAAATTTGGAAGTTTATAACATATCTTTTTGGGACCAACATGGAGCCATTTGGCAAACATCTTAAACCAATCATCCAACAGTTTATACCTGCGAACGTGTAGACCTATCTATTCATGTTCTGTTTTGCATGAGTAAAAGCATTTTCTTGGGGGGGACCAATACTTGCTCCAGCCCAAGTGCCCTTGTTCATCTAAATCCAGCCCTGGGTATGAATGTGTATGTATATGTGTGTATGTATGTGTGTGCTCTGTATATGTACAAATGTACGTGTATGTGTGTTTATGTGTATATATGTGCAATGCAAGTAAATATTCCAATCTAGTTGCAGCTTTTTTAAAATGGCAATATTATATATTCACGCACATAGTGCCATTTTATAGTACAATCAAGTAGCTATGTTACCTTCAGATGTTATAAAAATGCTGTGTATATCAAACATAACTTAAAAGAAATTTGACTTTGCAATTTAACGTCTTGAAATTGGCGTCTGTCTCTTTAAGTAGCTCCTGCTCTTTCTTACACTCAGCTTTCAGCATGTCAACACAACGTTTCTCCATTAAGCTGTTTGCAACTATTCTTAGGAGTGTTGGACTGAGAAGCAGTTTGTATGATAAGCTCAGCAGATGCCCAGTTCCACCAGGTGTTTGCTAATTGTTGCTGCCTCTAGTCTGGAGGAGCTCTGTGGGGAAGGCAAAGGGAAGAGGGGTTCTCTGTGAGGTTGAAGCTCGGCTGGAGACGGCAACTCCAAGGAAGAGCTTTGTGGAAACAAGCAGCGCTTTATGAGAGCAAACGTTTAGGCACCCCTGAATGACTGCTGTGGGAGATTCAAGGATTTTGCAAACATGCATGAAAGAATTAAAGCAACACTCCAGGTATGTTTTTTTATGAGGGAATAACAAGATAACATGATTACAGCAATTTTACATAAGACCCCCCCCCCCCCCCCACCCCTTTAATTTAATTATTGACCCATTGCATGATGATCCTTGTCTGCTCATTCTTTGCTTTTATGTTTTTTTGTTTGTTTATTTTGTTTTTTTACATGTTACGTGTTGTGTTTTATGTGACTGTGTTTATGTTGGTGTTGCTTCACTATGCATTTAATTTCCCCTCAGGAACAGATAAAGTTTTATTGGATTGAACTGAATTGAATTGAAATGAATTTTTTGGGTGCTGAGCGACAGCACCCATTGTCAAAAAGGATTCCGATCTATTTCAAGCGTTTAGCTACAGAATAATAGTATTCTGACTTTTACTGTTTGGGCTCCATAGTTCTGCAGCTGTCTGCTAAGTTGCCTAATCTGCTTGAAATTCTCATATCTAATGTCTAATTATCAAAAAATATTTATTAAGCCTTTTTTCAACATGGTTTTGAATAAGAGCTGTATACTTATTGACAATAGGCAACAATGACAAGATAGCAACTATCTTGGTATGCTACTACCGTCTAGAGGCTATTATCTTTAACTGTATTCTCTTTATTCTTCATCTGAACATATTTGTAGATTTCAGTGGGTTTACTAGTGTATGATTTTCAGAGGCAAAAATCAGGATTCTTTAGTGATTTTTGTTGCCTGTACTTTGAAAGTGTTAGACCAAGATAAGTCCATGTATATGCCTTAAGGAAGTATTAAATTGTCCTCAACTTTGTAAATAGATTAAAATCCATATAAAATAAGTATTAAAAGCAGATACATAATGAAAAGAAAAAAAGATCACTAAATACTCTATTGATGTTCAAATTATCATGATCAAATGACCAATTGTTTAGCACATAAAAGGCCTGAAATTCATATCATGCATATCAGGCCCTGCCCACTCACCTTCCTATGCCCTGGTGGGTAGCATATACAATAAAAACAATTGAGAAAGCACTGAAACATAATGACCAGGCTCAAACGAATGAATGTCATGTCAAAACTAAAGCATACAAACTTACTCTTTCTTCTGTTGGTATACTCCTGTGCTTCATCTTCTGTACTCCCCTCTTTGTTCTCCTTTTCATGTCTGTTACAGGAACAATTTCATCTAAATAGTATGAATAAGGCTGGGGATTTGATGCTCGGTGGGCTGTTTCAGGTCCACTTCTTTTCTGTCTTTCCTGACCAGTCCTTTACTGCTGAACCCCAACAGCTTACATGCCATAGGTAAGTGTGTCGGGAGTACATTTAAAAAAGACTGGAAAGCCAGAGCCATTGGAGGATTGTGCTGTGCATTTGAGAGTCAGGTGCTATTGTGTGAGAAAAATTTAGCCTGTTTATATTATTTAAATCTTTTTTTTTTTTTTTTGTTAATTTGTGGTTGAGAAAATACCATTATTACCTGCACATGACTTGGTTGCTAAATTTTATTTATATATTTGAAAACTCAGCATATTATGATTTTCTATGTCAAACATTTTTATCTTTGTGTTAGTTTTGATCTGTTAGGATTTAGACAGGCTCAGACAATGGCCTTTGCTATTGATGAGATCAACAAAGACTCTCAACTTTTACCCAATGTGACATTGGGCTACAGTTTGTACGACAACTGCCTCACTCTTGGAGTTGGATTTCGTGCAGCACTGGCATTAATCAGCGGTCAAGAGGAGCATATTATATTGAATGAGACCTGTGAGGGAACCCCTCCAGTTCTGGGGGTTGTGGGAGACTCTTCCTCAACACGTACCATTGCTATCTCCACTGTCTTAGGTTTGTACAGAGTGCCTATGGTAAGTGTTCGGCTTTAGCATTTGATAAGAGATTAGACTCTTATCAAATGTAAAATGTAATAACTGAAAAAGCTGATTGCTCTGTGGTTTTGAATGTTTAGTCTGGATCTTTCACAGGTGAGCTATTTTGCCACATGTGCCTGTCTAAGTGACCGGCAGAAGTTTCCATCCTTCTTTAGGACAATCCCAAGTGATGCTTTCCAGGTAAAAAGCTTTGGAATGAAAGTAAATAATGTATGAAAACGACAATTTGTTTCCTTTGACCAACAAAATTATTTATTTTAAACATAACAGTACAGACTGCATGTATAGTATGTCTCAAAATTATTCACACATCTGGCAGCTCTAGATTTAAAGCAATCTTTTAATTTTGACCAGCATGTTTCTTCTGACTAGAAGTAATGTTAATGTTTTGGAGGGTCAAACAGATAATCTGTGGAGGGAGGTAAAGATGAGGTTGATGGCAAGGAGGCCTTCAAGCTTAAAAACATAAAGCTCTCTACAAAAGATGAATGATCTAAACTAAAAAAAAAAAAGCTTATTAGCACTTATAAGAAAAAAAATGATTGCTGTATTGACAAAATCCTCTTTTCCACTCATCAATGAGAATGGTATAAATAATTTTCATCATTACATTTGTTGTTACTATTTAAACAGAATAACTTTTTGTCTTGACATCTTTGGGTGATATATGTGTTATTTCCAATCAGAAACAAACTTCTTGATTAAGTGGGGAAAAAAACATGCCAAGGCTATGAACAGTTATGAGCCTAACTGCATACTAAACATGATTACCTTTAAAAGCTGTTCAGTTAATTCTTCTGTGTATTTTCAGGTGCGTGCTATGATTCAGATACTGAAACACTTTGGCTGGACCTGGGCGGGTTTGCTGATAAGTGATGATGATTACGGGCTTCATGCTGCCCGATCTTTCCACTCTGATCTGGGTGTGTCTGGGGGAGGCTGTCTAGCCTATTTAGAGGTTTTGCCCTGGGAAAAAGATTTGATTGAATTTAAGAGGATTGTGGATGTGATGAAGAAATCTGCAGCCCGCATTGTTATTGTCTTTGCACATGAGGGTCAGATCATCAATCTCATGGAAGAGGTTGGTCTTAAAAACCGAAAAAAGAAAACATGGGAGCATTTGATATAAGACACAAAACATAGAAGAGGAAAAATTTTGACCACTGTGGGCTTTGCAAGATGATATTTAGCATTCTCAAACTTGTCTTAGTTTAAAACATTGTGTCACCCAGAGTTAAAAACTTTCAAATCAGTTAACTTTTTTATTACCAGTGACAGTCAATTTCAACTCAGAGTACTTTCACAATAGTCCAAAGAATGTTTTGCACCTTACTAAAGTACAGTGTTTGTAAACAGGTCTCCTGCTGTGATTAGGTTTTAAAATCACTTCACTTTATAATGTTTGACTTAGTTTAATTTAATTCATCTATTTTTGTGTGAATTAACAGAGAGCATTTCTTGTACCTAAATAGGTTGTGAGACAGAACTTGACAGGCCTTCAGTGGTTGGCAAGTGAAGCCTGGTCCACAGCTGCCGTGCTTCAGACCCCTGACCTCATGCCATACCTTGGTGGCACATTAGGTATTGCTATCCGTCAAGGAGAGATACCAGGCCTCAGAGATTTTTTGCTCCAAACACGTGCTGATCTACATCACAACAACACCAGTGGAAATAGCATGGTAACATTTTTATCACTAAGTTTGACATTTGTATCCAGAGTAATTTAAAAATCCTTCTTTAAAATTCTGATTTTATGTTTTCCAGGTAAACCAGTTTTGGGAATTCACATTTCAATGTAGATTTGCACCAACTCCATCAGGCTGGGTTGAGAATGGTGGAAAGATTTGCTCTGGAGATGAGGATTTAGAGGCTGTGGAAACTGAATTCTTGGATGTTTCTGATCTCAGGTCTGAGTACAATGTCTACAAAGCTGTGTATGCACTGGCATATGCACTTGATGAACTATTGAGGTGTGAAACAGGAAAAGGGCCTTTTCATAAGGAAAGTTGTGCAACTTTGCAAACACTTGAACCATGGCAGGTAGGATACACTTTACATGTTTTAAAAAATGAAATATAAAGTGTCTTTAAAAAGTTTTCATAACCCTTGACCTTTATTTATTTATTCATTTACATATTGTTACAACCCTAAAATGTAATGTATTTCTTTCCAATTTTTGTGATAAATTAACACAAAGTAGGGATAGGATAAACAGTTTTCAAATTTTGTAGAAACATTTTTGTTTTTACAAAATAAATTTGTTTTGTATAACCCTCCAAAGATACTAAGGTTAATGAAACACTGTTTCTATTTTTATGGTATGGTTTACTATGGTAACATTGCTCCTAGAGATGCTCAAAGCCTAGCAATTGTTTTTTATATTGTAACTGTGCTTTAAATTTGTCTACAACTTCGTACCTGCCCTGCATTCTTTGGTCTTCATGAGACTGTTTGTTAACTAGTGTTTCCTAACAAACCTCCGAGGGCTTCACAGAAAAATTTGATTTATACTGAGGTTGAATTTAAACAAGTGATATCTACTTATTCATTAGATGCTTTCTAAACGCTGTCTGCACTAGACAGGATTTACGGGTATTAAGGTAAAGCAGGCTTAATAACAGAAACAGCCTTTATTGTCCCACAGTAGGGAAATTCAGGTGTAATAGCATCATCAAGATAGGTAGGTTCACACAAAAGATGAAAAAGTGTTAAAAATATATAAAAAACAAGATTAACAACAACAACAACAACAACAACAATAATAATAATAATAATAATAATAATAATAATAATAATATACTGTACAAGGTTATAACAACAAATACTGTGCATTTATCAGAAATAGAAATATCGTACTCACGATCCAAAGAATGTGCAACTGAGTAGCATGACTTTGTTTTCAAATATACATAATGTGCATGTGTGTTGAACGCTATGAAGACAACAGACTGTTTACAATACAGTGTACCATTGCAGTGCAGCACAGAAAAACAGATGTGCAATAACAGCAGAAATCTTATTTAACAATGAGTAAAACAGAGTAAATGATTGTACAGATGTCAACATTTATATACATACTTATTGATTTTGCTGGGAGCAGTGATAGTTATGGTGGTCAGAGGGCTACTGCTCCCACCTCTGGTGCATGGCGCCGGTGCATAGCAGTCTCATTTCTGTCAGACTGCCCCAGGGCAGCTGTGGCTACAATCCAGTAGCTTGCTATCATCAGCGTGTGAATGTGTGCATGAATGATTGAATGGGCAAATGACTGAATGTAGTGTGAAGAGCTTTGGCATCCTCTGGACTTGATAAAGCGTTATATAAGGACAGGCCATTTACCATTACCAATTAAAGTCTCACAACTCCTGGGAGGAAGGATCTCCTATAATGCTCCTTTGTGCATTTATGATGCAGCAGTCTGTCATTGAAGGAGCTCACCAGTTCAACAACAGCTTCATACATGGGGTGGGAGCTATTGTCGAACAACTATGTTGTTTTAGCCAGAGTTCTCTGTCTCACACCACCTACACTGATTCATGGGGGCATCCTAGCACAGAGCTGGCCTTCGTGATGAGCTTATCTAATAAATATGAACGTTACACTTTTTAGGTATTTGTTTATCCAAAATTTTGAAAAACATGTATTCTTTTTCTTTGACTTCACAGATATGCATTTCTTTGTGTTAGTCCAACACAGAAACTCCTGATGAAATGCAGTTTTTGATTGAAAGGAGAAAAAAAGACTAAAGATCAGTATGTTTTTAGGCCAGTATTTAGGTCTGACACAAAAAGAATCCCTGGTATTAAGTATACAGCTGCAAGTAACATGCTTAAAATAAATGTCTAACAACATTGAAATTATTGCTGATTATTTTTAATCATAATTTTGTGCTCTTTTAGAGTATGGTCATGATGTCAAATCTATTTTTTTTAAGTTTACTCTGCTACACCTTTTTCTCATTTGCCTTTTTCTCATTTAAGCTTGTGTATTATCTAGAAAGGGTTAGTTTTACAACATCATTTGGTGATGAAGTGTCATTTGATGAGAATGGTGATGCCTTACCAATATATGACATTATGAACTGGGTCTGGCTCCCTGATGGACAAACAAAAGTTCAAAATGTCGGAGATGTTAAAATGTCAGCTTTCAATGGTGAACAACTCACACTTAATGGAGACAGAATCTTCTGGAACTTTAAATCCAAAAAGGTTGTTCCTTTCTTTTTTGATCCTTTTATAACTTGTGAAATCACTTTAAAGAGAAACATGTACTTATGTTTCTCCCATAGCCACCCCGGTCAGTGTGCAGTGAGAACTGTCTTCCAGGTACCCGTGTGGTGAGAAAGAAGGGGGAACCTGAGTGCTGTTTTGACTGCATCCCTTGCTCTGAGGGAATGATCAGTAATTACACTAGTGAGTTTTCATGTTTTGCTAGTTTATTATTATTATTATTATTATTATTATTATTATTATTATTATTATTATTATTATTATTATTATCTCACAACTTTGTCTTAAAAATACATGATCTGACTTTGTTTCTGTCTTTTTGACAGATTCCTTGGAGTGCTTCAGCTGTACAGAGGACTTCTGGTCCAGCCCCCAGCATGATCATTGTGTTCTTAAGAAAACAGAGTTCCTCTCCTATCAGGAACCTCTTGGGATCTGTTTGACAGCAGCCTCATTGCTGGGCACATTTATTTGTGCTGTTGTTCTAGGAATCTTTATCTATCACCGCAGTACACCTATAGTACGAGCCAACAATTCAGAACTCAGTTTCAACCTGTTGCTTTCACTTAAATTATGCTTCTTGTGTTCTCTGCTGTTTATTGGACGACCCAGATTGTGGACATGTCAGCTGAGACACGCAGCATTTGGGATCAGCTTTGTGCTTTGTGTCTCATGTATCCTGGTTAAAACCATGGTGGTTTTGGCTGTGTTCAAAGCCTCCAAACCAGGAGGTGGAGCAAGTCTGAAGTGGTTTGGTGCTTCACAGCAGAGAGGAACTGTTCTCGTTCTCACCGCTGTTCAGGCAGCAATCTGCACTGCTTGGCTTGTCTCTTCCTCTCCTTCTCCACATAAAAACACCAAATACCACAATGATAAGATAGTTTATGAGTGTGTAGTTGGCTCAACTGTCGGTTTTTCAGTGTTACTGGGATACATTGGCATATTGGCTATTCTCAGTTTTGTGTTAGCATTTCTGGCAAGAAATCTTCCTGACAACTTTAATGAGGCCAAACTCATCACTTTTAGTATGCTGATCTTCTGTGCTGTGTGGGTGGCTTTTGTTCCTGCTTATGTCAGCTCACCAGGCAAATATGCAGATGCAGTGGAGGTTTTTGCAATTCTGGCCTCCAGCTTTGGCCTTTTGGTGGCGCTGTTTGGACCCAAGTGTTACATAATTCTGCTGAGACCAGAAAGAAATACAAAGAAAGCTCTCATGGGGCGAACTGAAAGGTAATAAGTTGCTGGGTAATTGAACTACATAGAACTTACACAAAAACTTTACTCAAGTGTGATTGCATGTATACAAGCATAAATCCAAATTTGTTCAACTAACTGCAGACCTGAATTTCTTTGTAAAAGCACTCTGAATGCTGTAAGCTTAAATGGTAGACTGATATGACTGCCGAAACAGAAATATTGAAGTCTTGAATCTTAGTGTAAAATTTCCACATAAACAACTTTCTGGATGCCCCCCATAGAAATATAGACAAAAAAGGACAAGGAAGCATCTATTTAAT
Source organism: Anableps anableps (assembly GCA_014839685.1). Taxonomy (NCBI): domain Eukaryota; kingdom Metazoa; phylum Chordata; class Actinopteri; order Cyprinodontiformes; family Anablepidae; genus Anableps; species Anableps anableps. Next base: position 10,642,637 of record CM026068.1, on the reverse strand, counting down.
GGGGACGGGGATTGGATTGAAAACATTTGACCCTCTTTCCAACCTATTGTCAAATACTATATGTAACTTGAATCTTGTCAATTCTCAATTCAATTCAGTTTATTTAAATAGTGTACCTTATCAGCACTTCACAAGAAAAAACAATTCAAGTTTATGGATAGAAAGATATAGTAAAGTCAATTATAAAAACAGATGAAAAGTGAATACATTCTAGTTTGATCCTACATTTAAAATGCTAAAGTCAAGTTCAGTTTACTATTCCAACTATTAAAAAAGTTTTCTGTCTAAGCAATCCAGTCAACTTCATCTAATGACTCAATAATCATTCCTCCTCATTGAGCATGTTGTTTCAGTGGACAGTGAATTGCATCAAGTCATTAACTTTTCAGCAATTCCTTCTACTGACCACGTATGTGGAAACAGTGGAAAGGAAAACTCCTTTTTTTCAACAGGAAGAAACCTTCAGTACAGTCTGGCTCAGTGTGAGTGACCATCTGCTGCGAACAACAGTGATAAGATAAGAGAGATAGAGATACAGCAATAAGAGAGAGCAGACACACAAAAGAGCACAAAAGTACTGGCCTAGGAGTACTTTCTATGTTAAAGAATTAGTAAAGCATTATTGGTAGCAGTAACTTCTTGTAGCGAGAAACGGAACTAAGCACATAAGCTCTGAGCCAGTATATATACTGTTTTCTGTTTTTCTGTTCTCATTTGTGAAACTTTACTTATTTCCAGCTGTTTAACTGTTCATGGCTGCACTGTTATGGAAGTATGGCTTATTTAAAAGCAATTTAATTGTTAAAGAAAAACAAACAAAAAAACTCACCCTCATAATTTTGATTAACCTATATGAAACTATAGCATGAAATAGTGAATTATAATGAATAAAGGAAAGACAAACATGATATCTCAACTTTACTTTTTTGCAAAGAAAAAAAGTCTAAATGAATTGTGGTTGGTATTATCAGATCATGGTACATTATGAAAATAAAAAATATATATCAAACAAATTCTGTCCTGAAATGACTAACTAATGGTGAGTGCTTATTTATCAAACAAAATAAGAAGACTATCAGACATGCTAGGAAGTGTACTTGCAGAACATCTGTTTAGATACAGTCTCAGGTGTTGCCAGTAGAATTTCAGATGAAACTTGAGTTGTATCTGGTGGGATGACTCACTAATCTAAAGTGGCATCACTCAGGTCTGTTTGTGGAGCAGAGCAGAAACAAGGCTGAAAATGCACTGGCTGCTTGACTTCTTGCCTAGGAGGTATTGACATTTGGCAGGAGAGGAGGATAGACGTGAACTCACAGTGCTCTGACTGTGAGACAACTACTTTTCCTATTGTGCCACAATGACCCCAGTTACAGCTTGATGATTTTCTTTCCTTGCTGGTGATCTCTTAGTAGAGTTAAAAAGGTTTCTGAGCTATTTAGCTTCAGAATGATTTCTAGGTTAATGTTTTAAGGTTTTTCTAGTCTTTGGTCTGTTTTGTGGTGTTTAAAGTGTTTAGCAGCACAAATCTTTTTCAGCAAAAGGGCACACATACTCTCAGATTGTGGAGTGATGATCTGAATAATGATTCTAATCTTCTTCAAAGTCAATAAAACTAAACAATAACCACTACACATGGGCTCAGATAAATAGCAAACTTTTTTAGCCCCTCAAAATAAATTAGTCATCTCTCTATATCCACCCATCCATCCATCCATCTTCTTCTGTTTATCCGGAGTCGGGTTGCAGGGTCAGCAGCTTAAGCAGGGAGACCCAGACTTTCTTTTCCCCAGCCACATGAGCCAGCTCCTCTGGGGGAATCCCAAGGCATTCCCAGGCCAGCTGAGAAACATAGTCCCTCCAATGTGTCCTGGGTTTTCTTCTGGGTCTCCCCCCGGTGGGACGTGCCTCACCAGGGAGGCATCTGGGAGGCATCTTAGTTAGATGTCTGAGCTACCTCAACTGTCTCCTCTTGATGTGGAGAAGCAGCGGCTCTACTCTGAGTAAAGCCCCCTCCCAGATGACTGAGCTTCTCACCCTATCGCTAACGGAGAGCCCAGACACCCTGTGGAGGAAACTCATTTTGGCCGCTAGTATCCATGATCTCATTCTTTTGGTCACCACCTGGAGCTTGTGACAATAGATGAAAGTAGGGACATAGATTGCCTGACAGCATCCCTCACCACTGGTGTCCACCAGCGGGTTCGAGGGTTGCTGCCACAACAGGCACCAATAACCTTGTGACCACAGCTCCGGTAAGCTGCCTTGGCAATGGAGGAGCAGGACATGGCCCACTCAGACTCATTGTCCCCTACCTCCCCCAGAAGGTGTTGAAGCTCTCTCACAGGTGGGAGTTGAAACACCATCTTACGGGAGACTCTGTCAGGCATTTCCATTGGTCCCTCATAATACGTTTAGGTCTACCAGGTCTGACCAGGATTCTTTCCCACCATCGAAACCAACTCACCACCAGGTAGTGGTCAGCGGAAAGCTCTGCCCCCCTCCTCACCAGAGTGTCCGAGACATGCGGCTGCAGATCAGATGATACGACAACAAAGTCAATAACTGAACTGCAGCCTCGGGTGTCCTGGTGCCAAGAGCACATATGGACACCCTTATGCTTGAACATAAGGGTGAACAATCCATGATGAGCACAGAAGTCCAACAACAAAACACCGCTCTGGTTCAAACCAAGAGGGCCATTCCTCCCAACCACACCACTCCAGCTCTCAGTGTCATTGCCCACGTAAGCGTTGAAGTCCCCCAGCAGAACAAGGGAGTCCCCAGGAGGGGTGCTCTCCAGCACCCCCTCCAAGGACTCCAAAAAGGGTGGGTAATCTGAACTGCTGTTTAGCACATAAACACAAACAAGAGTCAGAACCCGTCCCCCCACACCTAGGCAGAGGAACGCTACACCTTATTCACCGGGGTGAACCCCAAAGTACAGGCACCAAGATGGGGGCAACAAGTATGCCCACTCCCACTCAGCACCTCTCACCAGGGGCAACTCCAGAGTGAAAGAGTGTCCCACCCCTCTCAAGGAGACTGGTTTCAGAGCCAGAGCCGTGCATCAAACTGACCAAATCTGAAGACAATACTTCAAAATGCCTAGGAGGTGTTTGTCAAAATTTTACTTATAAAATGTCACAAACCCTTAAAATGACCCTTTGACCTAAAATGACTGACTTGCTGTTGGTTTTTAAAAACACCTCCAAAAGGCTTTTTTCCTTGACTTGGAGGATTTTGTCCTAAATTTTCAAATGTCTACATTATACTTGTTAGCAAAACTGAGTTTAGGGGGTGCTGTAGAGCCATTTCACCATGGTCCTTTTTAATTCTATTAAAATACTTAAAATTCATGCATGCTTCACATGTGTGTAAAATTTGAATAATAATAAACATTCGAATCACAATAAGCCTTCGTAGTGTTTTGCTGTTCTGACCTACATATGATCACTCAATGCAAGAGATATTCAAATTCTAAACTTTTAATCAAGCCAATGATGATTAAGCACAAAATAAGCCTGAAATGCATATCAGGCCCTGCCCACTCTTTTTCCTCTGCCCTGTTGGGTAGCATAGTCAATAAAAATAATTGAGAAAGCAATGAAACACAATGACCAGGCATAACAAAATGGATGTCATGCAAAACTTAAAGTGCACAAGTTTACTCTTTCTTCTATTGCTAAACTTTGTCTTCTGTGCTTTGTCTTCTGTGCCTCCCTCTTTGTTCCCCTCCTCCTGTCTGTTACAGGGAAAATTTCATCTAAATGGTATGCACAAGGCTGGGGATTTGATGCTTGGTGGGCTGTTTCAGGTCCACTTCTTTTCTATCTTTCCTGACCAGTCCTTTACTGCTGAACCCCAACAGCTTACATGCCATAGGTAAGTGTGTCAGGAGCACGAAATACTGAAAAACTAGAGCTTTTAAAATAGTTTTTAAAATGTTTTGTCTATTTATATTATCTAAATATTTTTTTTTTTATTTAGTCTCTTTTTCTTTGACTTATTTATAGATTTAAAAACTTAGCTGTTGTATTTTTCAGTGTCAAACCTTTGTATCTTTGTGTTAGTTTTGATTTTTTAGGATTTAGGAAGGCTCAGACTATGGCCTTTGCTATTGATGAGATCAACAGAGACACTCAGATTTTACCCAATGTGACTTTAGGGTATAGTCTCTATGACAGCTGCCTCACTCTTGGAGTTGGATTTCGTGCAGCACTGGCATTAATCAGCGGTCAAGAGGAGCAAATTATATTGAATGAGACCTGTGAGGGAACCCCTTCAGTTCTGGGGGTTGTGGGAGACTCTTCCTCAACACGTACCATTGCTATCTCCACTGTCTTAGGTTTGTACAGAGTGCCTATGGTAAGTGTTCGGCTTTAGCATTTGATAAGAGATTAGACTCTTATCAAATGTAAAATGTAATAACTGAAAAAGCTGATTACTCTGTGGTTTTGAATGTTTAGTCTGGGTCTTTCACAGGTGAGCTATTTTGCCACATGTGCCTGTCTAAGTGACCGGCAGAAGTTTCCATCCTTCTTTAGGACAATCCCAAGTGATGCTTTCCAGGTAAAAAGCTTTGGAATTAAATAGAAATAACATGCGAAAGTGAACATTTGTTTCCTTTGACCAATCAGACTGTTTATTTCAACTAAAAAAAATAGAAATTGTATATGATTTTGTTAAATGGTAAATCTTTATTTTTGTCATGTGTATGAACAGTGTGGAATGAGATTCTGTGCTTGCCAATATGGAAGTCGTCTGCTGGAGATGATCTCCAGTCTTAAAGACTGTCTTCAACTATTTTTATACTTATTCTGTCCTTGGGTAAAACAGCATAAAAGGCATGTTCTTATACTAATTGAGCTCAAAGCTTCACCCTACTCTCAATCTTGCACAAGATTTTATAAACCTGAGTGCTTTTCGCTTAAGCAGTGCTTGGATAATTTCATTTTTTCACAACAGTAGTTTGGCAAAATTATTCATACCCCTGGCTCTAGATTTAAAGCAATATTTTACATTCACCAACATGTTTCGACTGAGTAGAAGTAATGTTAATGTTTTAGAGGGTCTAACAGAGAATCTGTGGAGGGAGGTAAAGATGAGTTCGATGGCAAGGAGGCCTTCCAATCTCAAAAACATCAAGATCTCTACAGACAATGAATGGTCTAAATTTAAAAAAAGCCCATCACTACTTGTAAGAAAAATTAATTGCTGTAATGACAAAAAACCCTTTTGCACTCATCAATGAGAATGGTATAAATAGTTTTCCATACTCCATGTCTTCAGACTAATTAAACAAAGTAATTCTGTTCCTTGACATCTTTGGGAGATATCAGTTATTTACAAACAGAAACAAACTTCTTGATTAAATTTTTTTTTTAAAAAGCCAAGGGTATGAACAATTTTGAGCCTAACTGCATACTTTTTCTTTGTATTTTTAGGTGCGTGCTATGATTCAGATACTGAAACACTTTGGCTGGACCTGGGCAGGTTTGCTAATAAGTGATGATGATTACGGGCTGCATGCAGCCCGATCCTTCCAATCCGATATGGGTGTGTCTGGGGGAGGCTGTCTAGCCTATTTAGAGATTTTGCCCTGGGAAAAAGATTTGATTGAATTTAAGAGGATTGTGGATGTGATGAAGAAATCCACAGCCCGCGTTGTTATTGTCTTTGCACATGAGGGTCAGATCATTAATCTCATGGAAGAGGTTGGTTTTAATATTAATTAAATTAAATTAAATTATTTGTGCTTCCTAAATATATATAGTGTCAGAATTAAGCATGTGAGCAAAATGTAGTTTTAAGAATACATTGTGTCACAACTAGCCCATTGAGGACATTCATGAGCTTGATGTCACTCGAAATGAAAAGAGAGTTTGATTCCCCTGCTATAAACAAAAACTAATTTCCAGGCCCAGTTCCAGGATTTGGTTCTTTAAAAAGATAAACCACTAATACTACAAATACTAATTTAAACCACTAATAAAATAAAATCAACAATAAAAGAAACTGTAAAAAAAAAAATAGTGATGAAAAAGGAATAGTTTTGACCAGTGTAGGCTCTGTGAGATAGTTTTCATAAGTATTCACAAATTTGTCTTTGTCTAAAAAACTTTTTCACCCAGGAGTAGAAAAGTTTAAAATGTGTCAACTTTTTTTATTACAGATGGCAAACAATTCCAACTCAGGGTACTTTAAAAATGGTCTTTTGGTCTTTTGGCTCCTGCCGTAATTGCTTTTAATACCATTCCACTGCATAATATTTGACTTTCTCTTAATTTAATTAATCTATTTTTATTTTTTGTGAATTAACTGACAACATATTTTGTACCTAAATAGGTTGTGAGACAGAACTTGACAGGCCTTCAGTGGTTGGCAAGTGAAGCCTGGTCCACAGCTGCCGTGCTTCAGACCCCTGACCTCATGCCATACCTTGGTGGCACATTAGGTATTGCTATCCGTCAAGGAGAGATACCAGGCCTCAGAGATTTTTTGCTCCAAACACGTGCTGATCTACATCACAACAACACCAGTGGAAATAGCATGGTAACATTTTTATCACTAAGTTTGACATTTGTATCCAGAGTAATTTAAAAATCCTTCTTTAAAATTCTGATTTTATGTTTTCCAGGTAAACCAGTTTTGGGAATTCACATTTCAATGTAGATTTGCACCAACTCCATCAGACTGGGTTGAGAATGGTGGAAAGATTTGCTCTGGAGATGAGGATTTAGAGGCTGTGGAAACTGAATTCTTGGATGTTTCTGATCTCAGGCCTGAGTACAATGTCTACAAAGCTGTGTATGCACTGGCATATGCACTTGATGAACTATTGAGGTGTGAACCAGGAAAAGGGCCTTTTCATAAGGAAAGTTGTCCAACTTTGCAAACACTTGAACCATGGCAGGTAGGATACACTTTACATGTTTTTTGAAAATGAAATATAAAGTGTCGTTAAAAAGGATTGACTTTAATGAATTCCATTCCAAGTAAATGGATGCAATAAATCAAGTAGCATAGGTGGAAAGGAAGGGATACATAGTTTTCAAATTTTATGAAAACATTTTTGGCAAGAATTTCTCACTGGCCCCCCCTCAGTTAATAATTTGTAGAACCATCTCACAACAATCATGGCTGACATTTTAGGTCAAATTGTTTGTACATCTAAATACAACTTTTTTTTACAGATTCTTCCATGCAAAATGTAAAAAATATCAAGTGGTTTTAAGTCTGTACTTTGACTGGTCCATTCCAACACATAATTGTACACAGCATTTTTCATGTTGGCCAAAAAGTTTAATTTTGGTCTCAACTTTGTGTTTTTTCACGTGTCTCCTAGTGGCAAACTGCAAACAGGATTTCTTGTTTGTTTTTTCTTGAGAATGATTTTTATTTTAAAACTCTTACATACAGAACATATTTTTAAAGTGCACAACTAATCATTGCCTCACCTATACTTGAGAGGCATGACTGTCCTCTTGGCAGAGATTTACGCATTTTTCAAATGTGCAGCATTGTTTCTATTTTTAGATGAGTATGATAACAATGCTCTAAGAGATGTTCAAAGCTTAACATACTTATTATTACCTAACTGTGCTTTAAATTTCTCCACAACTTTATTCCTGACCTGTCTGCTGCATTGCTTGGTCTTCATGATGCCATTCGTTAAGTAGTGTTCCCTAACAAACATCTGAGGTCTCCACAAAATAGCTGGATTTATACTGAGATTAAATTTCACACAGGTAGAATCTACTTATTAAGTGCATGATTTCTAAAGGCTCTTGGCACTGGACTGGAGTTCTGGTATCTGACTTTAGTGGACTTAATAAATATGAATGTTACATCTTTCAGATTTTTGTTTATCCAAAATTTTGAAAACTATGAATTCTCTTTCTTCCACTTCAGAGTTAAGCACTACTTTGTGTTGGTCCAACAAAGAAAGTCATGATAAAATACAATTATGTTTTTTGATTGTGATGTCAAAAAAGGTAAAATATTTTTGTTTTATTAATACTTTGGAAAGTTTCTTTATTGGCTGGATAATTACTTTGGGCAGTACTTAGCCCTGACAAATAACAGCACCACACTTAAAATAACTGTCTCTCTAACATCCATCCATCCATCCATCCATCCATCCATCCTCTTTCACTTTATCGGGTGGCGGAGGCAGCAGTCTAAGTAGAGAAGCCCAGACTCCTCTCTCCCCTGTTCCCTGGGCCAGCTCCTCCAGGGGAATCTCAAGGCATTCTTAGGCCAGCAGAGATGCACAGTCCCTCAAGTGTGTCCTGGGTCTTCCTTTGGGTCTCCTTCCAGTGGCATGTAATTAGAACACCACATCAGAGAAGCATTCAGAGGCCTCCTAACAAGATGCCAGAGTCACCTCAGCTGGTTCCTCTCAATGTGAAGGAGCACTGGCTCTATTCTGTGCCCCTCCTGGATGACTGAGATTCTCACCCTATCTCTCAGGGAGCACTCAGACACCCTGCCAAGGAAACTTATTTTGGCCGCTTGTGTCCGCAGTCTCTTTCTTTCGGTCTCTACACAGAGCTTGTGACCACAGATGAGGGTGGACAGACCAGTACAGTGCTCATATTACTGCAGATGCTGCACCAATGTGTCTTCTAACTTCTGGCTCAAGATACTTTACCTCCTTCACTTGGGGCAGGACTTCGTCCCCAACCTGGAGAGTTTCCTCGTCCCTTTTCTGGCTCAAGACCATGGTTTTGGATTTGGAGGTGCTGATTTTCATCCTAGCCCCTTCTTTCAAACTCCGGTGTGAACTGCTCCAGAGAAAATGGCAGCTCATGGTATGATAAAGCCAACAGCACCACATCATCTGCAAAAAGCAGAGACCCTTTCCTGAGGCCATTACAATGGATCCCCTCAACTGCACCTAGACATTCTGTCCAAAAACATTATTAACAGAACTAGTAACCAGAGCAAGCATGGTGGAGTCCAAGTCTCACTGGAAACAAGTTTGACTTTTTCCCAGCAATGCAGACCAAGCTCTGACACTGGTTGTAAGTGCAGCTAAAAGGCCTGGATCAAGGGACCTGCTACGCCATACTCCCAAATTACCCACACAGAACTCCCCAAGAGACATGGTCAAATGCCTTCTCCAAGTTCATAAAACACATTTAAACTGGTTGGGGGAACTCCTATGCACCCTCCATGACCCTGCTCAGGGTGTAGAACTGGTCTAGTGTTCCAATGCCAGGACAAATAGTGTGAAACACCTGTAGTTTGAGCACATCATGAGGTCCCCCCCTTTTGAATAGAGGGACTACTCTCACTACTCACTATTCACCTTGGGATTCCCCGGGAGGAGCTGGCCCAAGTGGCTGGGGAGAGGGAGGTCTGGACTTCTCTGCTTTGGCTGCTATCTGAGGAGCATGGATGGATGGACAGATGGACAGACCACCACCCTGGTCTGCCAATTCAGGTGAACTACCCCCAATCTCCATGTGATGTGGATGACCACAAAGTTGATCATCATCTTGATGCCAAGAACACATATGGATACTCTTATGGCTGAACATGGTGTTTGTTGGGAACTTGTAAAGACAATGCGGGGTGGGGGTGATGGGGGGGCTTTTAGATTCTTGCCTTTGGCTGCTGCCCATCTCACATGGCCCCTGACCCCTTTGGCCCCTCCCACAATTGGTAAGGTGGATCCATGTTTCCTCTTTGAGCTGAGCTTGGCCAGGCTCCATGGGTAAAAGCTCAGCCACCAGGTGCTTACCAGCATTTCCACCTCCAGGCCTCATCATAAGAGGTCTTAAGGCAGAATTTTGCCTCACCTAGGATTGTTTGCGTGAGTATAAAGCTCCAGACATCTTAGTTTCTGGGATTATTGGGGCATTCAAACCCCTCCATCGCAATTAAGTGGCTGCCCATGAAGGTAAGGGTGGTAGTCTATGAAAGGGGTCTCTGTCTAACAACATCTAAATAATTTTTCATCTTTTTTAAGAATAATTTTATGCTCTTTTAGAATATGGTCATAATGTTAAATATCAGTTCTTACAGTTAACTGGATAACATTATGCAGATGAAGTTATTTCATCTGTGCTTTACCTCTTTCTCATTTGCCTTCCATCAGCTTGTGTATTATCTAGAAAGAGTTAATTTTACAACATCATTTGGTGATGAAGTGTCATTTGATGAGAATGGTGATGCCTTACCAATATATGACATTATGAACTGGGTCTGGCTCCCTGATGGACAAACAAAAGTTCAAAATGTCGGAGATGTTAAAATGTCAGCTTTCAATGGTGAACAACTCATACTTGATGGAGACAGAATCTTCTGGAACTTTAAATCCAAAAAGGTTGTTCCTTACTTTTTGATCATTTTATAACTTGTGAAATCACTTTAAAGAGAAACATGTACTTATGTTTCTCCCATAGCCACCCCGGTCAGTGTGCAGTGAGAACTGTCTTCCAGGTACCCGTGTGGTGAGAAAGAAGGGGGAACCTGAGTGCTGTTTTGACTGCATCCCTTGCTCTGAGGGAATGATCAGTAATTACACTAGTGAGTTTTCATGTTTTGCTAGTTTATTATTATTATTATTATTATTATTATTATTATTATTATTATTATTATTATTATCTCACAACTTTGTCTTAAAAAATACATGATCTGACTTTGTTTCTGTCTTTTTGACAGATTCCTTGGAGTGCTTCAGCTGTCCAGAAGACTTCTGGTCCAGCCCCCAGCATGATCATTGTGTTCTTAAGAAAACAGAGTTCCTCTCCTATCAGGAACCTCTTGGGATCTGTTTGACAGCAGCCTCATTGCTGGGCACATTTATTTGTGCTGTTGTTCTAGGAATCTTTATCTATCACCGCAGAACACCTATAGTACGAGCCAACAATTCAGAACTCAGTTTCAACCTGTTGCTTTCACTTAAATTATGCTTCTTGTGTTCTCTGCTGTTTATTGGACGACCCAGATTGTGGACATGTCAGCTGAGACACGCAGCATTTGGGATCAGCTTTGTGCTTTGTGTCTCATGTATCCTGGTTAAAACCATGGTGGTTTTGGCTGTGTTCAAAGCCTCCAAACCAGGAGGTGGAGCAAGTCTGAAGTGGTTTGGTGCTTCACAGCAGAGAGGAACTGTTCTCGTTCTCACCGCTGTTCAGGCAGCAATCTGCACTGCTTGGCTTGTCTCTTCCTCTCCTTCTCCACATAAAAACACCAAATACCACAATGATAAGATAGTTTATGAGTGTGTTGTTGGCTCCACTATTGGTTTTTCAGTGTTACTGGGATACATTGGCATATTGGCTATTCTCAGCTTTGTGTTAGCATTTATGGCGAGAAATCTTCCTGATAACTTTAATGAGGCCAAACTCATCACTTTCAGCATGTTAATTTTTTGTGCTGTATGGGTGGCTTTTGTTCCTGCTTATGTCAGCTCACCAGGCAAATATGCAGATGCAGTGGAGGTTTTTGCAATTCTGGCCTCCAGCTTTGGCCTTTTGGTGGCGCTGTTTGGACCCAAGTGTTACATAATTCTGCTGAGACCAGAAAGAAATACAAAGAAGGCCATTATGGGAAGAGGAGTGGAGCAATAAAATAGTGGCTTGTAAAAGTATAGCTACCCCTTGAACTTTGTCTTGCATTTTGGTACGTTACAACAAGACTTTAATGTACTTTAATGATTTTTGTGAGATACCTGCTGCTGGAAGGTGGACAACAACTTCACATTCTCAAGGCTTCTGCAGTGTCTAACAGGTTCTCCTCTAGCAGTGCCCTGTATTTAGTGCTAATCATCTTTACATCAACTCTGCCTAGCATCTCTATCTCTGCTGAAGAAAAATATCCAGACATGATGCTGCCACCACCATGTTTCATAGGTGGATGATGGGTGCAGGTCAATGTGCAGTGTTAGTTTTCCACTAAACATCATGTTATGCATGTAGGCCAAGCATTTATATTTTTGTCTAATCTAACCAAGACACTGTTCACCATGTTATCATGTGAAAAACTAAAAACTGTACTTCATCTTTCAGCAGTGACTTCCTTCTAGCCACTTATTCATAAAGTCAAGCTTGACTAGTTGTTGAGGAGTTGACATTCTCTGAACAGTAGTTGTTTTACGAAGGCCTCAGAGAATTGCATCATGAAAACCCAGAAACTCACTACTGACAGGTTTGGATTAAAGTTGTGGAGAGATCTTTAGTAGGGTTAGGTTACAAAATAATACTCCATACTTTGAACATCTAGCAGAGTACATTGAGATCTGACATTAATTAGAAAAGCAGGCAGAAAACTCATGGTAACTCTCAAGGTGCTGAAGAGATCAGTCATTTGCACTCAGTTACATTTTTTGGTGTCAAAGTAAAGGGATATAGAAACACAGTACAAATATTCTTGGTTTTTATTTGATCAGGAATATATAATTTTTATTTTATATTATGAATTTGTGCTTCTTTGCATTGTTGTATACTATTATATCCCTATACAATAGGGATATAATAGTAGTTTGTGGTTGTCACATGAACAAATGTGAAAAAGTTCAAAGTGTGTGCATATGTTTTAGGAGGTATTGTATGGAATTATATGACTGAATAAAATTAATATTATGACTGTTATTAAGTTTTTGAGAAAGAGGAGTTTATGAAACAAACAAATTTTATGTTAGAACATCCAAAATATAATCACCTACTAAGCTTTTGATTTTAATGTATTTTGTTTGCTATAATACTACTTTTAAAATATCTCTGTAGCTAAATCCCTTTCTATAAATAAAGTTTACACACCACTGTTGTGCTGTGGTTTCTGGGACAGATTCAAGCTCATACACTTTGCAGTACGCTTGATAATGAAACAAAAATAATCAAAGACCATCACAACTGAAGCAATAACTGAAATAGTATAGAACATACAAGTATCTTTAAGTTGTGAAAAATTAGACATGTTGTGTATGCAGAATATTCAAAATGTAACCTGTGTAAGATAGGAAAAATTATAAGGTCTGCCCTTGTCCAATTTTTTTGTGCAAGAAAAGTAAGAATCCTATTAATCTTACTAAATGCTGAAATAGTACTTTTGGTATATGACCAGCAGATGGCAGCAGCTGATTTGAAATGAAGCAGCATATAACAGTGGCGTTTCTGATCTGCTCAATGATGTTACAGACATCTTACCCTACCTCTTTACACTACATAAATTTAGATAGTTTGATCATTCTTTTACAAAGTAGCTGTGTAAATAAAGAAACCAATTTAGTTGTTGGCAGTATACTCCAGTATAGCATGCTCAATTATAGCTGTATTCACTCAAGAGAACATGTTGATTCCCTCCCCTATATATTCTTTATCCTTTTTAGATTAAATAAACAAGAGATAAAAATCCATGTAGTATAAATATTTAAGAGAATTTTGAGTAGGATACTGACAATATGTAATCACATTTGGAGGTTGTATAAAAGTCCTAATTATCACATCAATTTTATCCTTCTCCTTAACTCTTTGCTAAAAAAAACAAAAAAAAAAGAAATAAAAAAAAACAAAAAAAAACATAAAAATGTATATGTAAAGAAACACATAGCTAAATTGTATGAATTAAAACATATTTAAAAAATCAGGATGTTCTTTGTGGTTTCTTTTTATTAGTGTGGCTATTCTAAACAACCTAAATCTCCACCAAAATGACAAGCATCAAAAGTACCCATTAAATTATGATAATTTCTTACAGGTATTAAACATTGTGTGCTGTGCAACATCTCCATGAATAAAAAGGTTGAAACAAAGCAATAAAGTATAAACAGCTAATCATAAAATGGAGAGACTGACTGAAATTATTATCTTGCCATCAAATGCTTCTTAGTATTTTTCTCTGGCCTCAAAAGAATGATGAAACACTTTGGAGCAAAGATGCAGAACAGTAAACCGTAACTTGAGGCCAGAATGGCAAAAATTTCCACAGCCACCGCATATTTTCCAGGTGAACTTACATAAGCAGGAACAAAAGCCACCCAGACAGCACAGAAAATCAGCATGCTGAAGGTGATCAGCTTGGCCTCATTGAAGTTGTCAGGGAGTTTCCGGGCAAGAAAAGCCAGAAGGAGGCTGGTGCAGCCCAGGAGGCCAATGTAGCCAAGCACCAGAGAGAAACCCACTACAGAGGCCATTGCACACTTCAGGGTAACCTGTACACCTGGAATCTTCAGGTCAGGTTGAGGCTCTGGAGGGCTAAGTGATAGCCATATAATACAGATGATAACCTAGAAAAAGAAAAAAAGTGGTCATGGTAATAATGTTATAATGCTACAGATTTGCGCTAAAAAATAATAATAATAATAAGACCATAATCAATCTTTTCACAACTTTCTTTACCTTCAAGGTTACATTCAGTTAAACAACAGACACACCTCTTAGTAGAACTAAAAAAAAAACATGAATTAAAATAATTTTTTAGTTTTAGGGTGTGCACATTTACTGCATGCAACCAATGTATCCCACAATATTTATTTTCTTTAGATTATATCCATCTTTTTCTGTAGAAATACATTGATGTTACTGTACATGTAGAGAAAGTTTTGATTTAAATGATTTACCATGATATAATTTTTCTCTCATCTGCGGGCACATCAAGGTCTTAATACAAGGCATTAGCGTTTTGATAGGGATGTGTACACTTTTGTTGTAAACAGTATCAAGAGTAAAAGTAAGGTTGTCAAAATAGTACAATACCTGCACAGATGTAAAGAAGCAGACACATCCTCTCTGCTGTCCGGGACCAAACCACTTCATAAGGGTTTCAGCACCGGGCCGAGCTGAGCGGAATGCTGCTAGAACCACAATTGTCTTCACTTGTAGACACGAAACACAAAGGACAAAGCTGATCCCAAAGGCTGCCTGCTGGAACCGACATGACCACACCGAGGGACGGCCAATGAAAACCAGCGAGCACAGAAAGCAGAGTTTCAGCGACAGGAGAAGCAGAAAGCTGAGCTCTGAGTTGTTGGCTCGAACCTAAACATGGTAACCAACAATCATAAATAGTTTCGTATTCGGGATCTAAAACATTTAACATATAATGCAATTATCTGTCCTTTTACCATTGGTGTCTGACGGTAGTAAAGGAACACCACAAACACAGCAATTGTCACTGTGACACCAGAAACAGCTACCGCTGTGAGGGTGATGCCCAAAGTTTCACTGAAAGAAAGGAAGTCCAGCTGGCGAGGGATGCAGGCAGTACGCTCAGCGTTGGACCAGAACTCAGATGGGCAACGATCACACTGAGTGGAACCTGGACACAGAAAAGAGAGAAACGGGAAGGATTGCCATTGAAATCATGGTAGAAAGGCTGAAATGGGATTTCTTTTGAGACTTTTGTCCTCACCAGTTATGTTGCTAATTTCTCCATCAGCACATGGAATGCAGTCAAAACAGCAGATGGGTTCTCCTTTCCTGGTAGCCATCCGTGTACCTGGAGGGCAACTTTCACTGCAGATGGAAACAGGTACCTGAACAAGATTTAACAACACCTCATTCTCAAGTGTAAACATGAAATTATTCTACAATCTACCGGAATCAAAATTGATATATTTGAAGTACCTGACTGGACCCTGTGCTCCACTGAATGGCAGACTCATTAAGGTGGAGGTCAAAGCCATCCACGCGACCAATCAAAACAAGTTTGACCTCTCCCTCAGGGCTGCTCTGCCAGTTCACGAGGTCATACTTTGCTGTGGTATCGGCACCTTGGAAATAAAATGCTTCGCCCTGAGGTGTAGTGAAGTTCACTTTGCTGAGCTGCTCCATCAGCTGAAAGCATCACAAGTGGGAAGAAAAATAAGTACTGCAGCATTGCTGTTTTTGCAAAATGCATCCAACTGCATGAGATTTCTTGTGAATACCATATAGCTAATATATCTTCATATTTTAGAGCTAGAAAGTCCATAAATTTTAAAAATATGAAACAAAAAAAAAAAAATCACAATCAGCATTTTCTTTGTTTTTGTTTTTTAAGATGAGTTATTCTAGAATTTACATTTCTGAAACAGAAATAGTCTTTTGAATATTACCTGGAAACTGCAACAGCAGTTTCAAGAACTCTCTCATGGTAAACACAGAACAAACTGTTTTCTTAACAACAAAAAACTTCTTAGTAGAAATGTGTCAAATGGATGTGTGACCGTTAAATAGTGACACAGATAAAGCAAATATTCAGCACTTTTACTGTAAAGATTACCTACTAAGGAAAAGCTGTTGAGCTCATTGGAACTAAACAGATGAAGAGTACAAATTTCTCCACAACCACAGAAAAGAGTCAATCCATTGTAAACTTTTTTTGCCCCAGAATTATGAAACAATACCAATCTCAGAAGGAGATTTCTATTGATGAGGACACAGCACATTTTATGCTAAGACTATAACAGATAGCTAGAGCAGCATCAACAGCCAAATCGCCAAGCAGTGAGCACTTCTTACGTTAAAAAAAAAAGCTTTATTTTATGAATAATATATTGCAGCATCATTGATCACTGTGTCTGAGCCAAATGAGAGAGCAGATATGTATTTTACCTTTCCTTCTGTTTACCTGATATGTAGCATTGGGGTGAAGTGACTTTTGAGGACCAAATGACTTCTGAGAAAACTATGGAGTTTGAGAGATGGGACAGACAGTGTCCTCGAAATAAAGTTTTGATAGTAAAAATACATTAGTGCAGCTACACCCCACAAGTAAAACATGGACTGATTAAAAGGTTAAATGTGAGATTTACGCATTCTGGTGAGATGTTTTTTTCATTTTTGTTTTTGTGATATGGGAAGGCTGACACCCAATGGCATCACAGTAACATTCTTGCCAAGAACTAAAGCAGAAATTACCAGAATTTTAGTGTTTGAAATTACAGTTTGTGTCATAAATTGTTATTGATTAATGCATTGAATTACAGGCAGAATGGACTCACCCAGAATGCTTTTAAACCCCTCAGTAGGGTCTCGGTTTATTGGGTCTTCAATTTACTGCACTCAGACAACAGCTGTATACTGTGCTATCACTATCATAGTTATGGGTGGCAACTTTCAACTGTGTTTTCAGTTGCCTTTGGTTCTCTTTTCTTTTACATTTTTTTTTTACATAATTATTGATTTTACCAGGAAAATAATTCTAGCTATAATAAGCCACAACTTGGGAAGGAAAAGTTGTGAAAATGTATGATCCATGCCCTTAACAATATGAGGTGGAAATTGAAAACATATTTTACACAAGACTGAAACCTGCATAAAAAACTTTACCTTTATGGGTTTGATTTGACTGGTAAAGGAACAGGTAACATTATTTCCTGGAGAGCTGTTAATATCGGGGCAGGGGAGTAGGGAATGAAGGGCGTGGGCTGCAGCATAGACTGCAAGATAGACATTGTATGTCACCCGTAGCTGGGAGGTGTCTGTGAATAGATTTTTCACAGCCCACAGGCTCTCTGTGTTGTTACATGATGGACGAGAAGCAGAAGGAGGAGCTGTCATAATTCCAAAACTACATCCAAATTCCTTTTCCCAAAATTCTTTTAAGAACTGGTCGTTTGGACGAAGCAATGGGTTTAAATTCCGAAGAAAAGTTTCAAATCCAGGCAGAGGTGAACTCCGGATGGCAACACCAAAAACACCACTTGCCACTTTATGTGAAAGAGTACTCTGGCGAAGATCACTACTGGTGCTCCAAGCCTCACTTGCCAGAAATTGTCTGTCAGTCACCTAGAAATAACAAGAAAACACAATTACAAGCACATCAGAAATGGTGTCCTCAGCAATAAATGCCTTTATTAGGAGCTTACAAAAGCATTTTTATTTCTGTTTCTTACATTCAATTTCTCTAGTTGCAGGAACAGTTCCATTACATCTGTATACCAGGTAAAGATCAAAATCACTTTCGCAGTTGAAGCCTGAATGGCAAGCGCTGCTCGTCTTGCATCACTTAAAATGTTTTCTCTTTGAAGGGTCTCCACAAATGCGAGACACACCCCTGCCCCCTGAATTGCCTCCTGAAATATCTGATATGGAGCACAAAAAAGATGATTGGAAAGGAACAAATTTAGGCTGCAGAATATTAACAAATAATTCAATAGTAATTCTATTGTTAAATGTTGGGATCACAAAATCATTTGTGATAATTCCAAATTTCCCTAGGTTTTCTTGTTCTCAGTTGTCATTACGATGCGTCAACCACTTTCTGTAACCTTCCACCAATTGCCTAACTATATAATTGGCATATAAAGTGTCAGTTCTTGATATTTTGAATGTAAAAGCTTACAAATATTGCATTCCAAGCAGTTCTTTGCTACATTAATTTTACTACACTAGTTTTGCCTCCTTTTTGCAACATATTTCTTTGCACAAAAAAGGTTTAAAGCTGCAGAATGTAACTTTTATTAAAAGAAAGTTTTTTTTACACATTTCTTAAAACTGTCCTTATGTCGTGACAGTATGGTATGAGACAGATAATCTGTGAAAACATTGAGCTCCTCTGCTTTCTCCTTTACAAATATGCAAAATAAAATATATATATATATATATATATATATATATATATATATATATATATATATATATATATATATATATATATATATATATATATATATATATATATATATATTTTTTTTTTTTTTTATATATATAAAAGTTACATACTTCAGCTTTAAATGCTGGATTTTGTTAACAAATAATACATCTAATGGAACAACCTTCACTGCCATGAGGCCATAATCATTATTGGCCACCACTGCTCCAACCCAGGTCCAATTAAACTTTATAGCAAGCTGAGCAATTGCACGTGCTTGATATATATCACTGGCCATGGTTCTGAAGAAATTAGGAAATTGTCGCCTGTCACTTAAACTTGGGGAACTTGCTGTGTAGCTTACCTAAAGGCAGAAAACACATAGAAAAAATGTGGGTTTTTTTTTTTTTTTTTGCAAAATTCAACATGAAGTCTAAACAGTAATGAATTTAAAACATAAGAAATTCTCTATCTATTGTCTTTCAGAATAGATGCATTGAAAATGGTAGAGATATAAATATATCCTTTACATCAGTAAACTTACTAGAGGAACAGAAAGTGGTCCTAGGAGTCTAGACAATATCTGGGCTGTTATTGAAGAGGAGCCACCAATAATCAATGGCACCAGCTGTTCACCTAATAACATTACAAGACACGCTATGTGTCATTTTTTGCATTGAAATATTATCTTATGTTTTATGAACTACAACAAAAGAATTCAAAACAATTATCTGCTCCGATACCTGTCTCCTCCTTATCTGAATTACAGCTTGGAGTATCTCCACCAACCAATGATAGTGCAGCCTGCATAGCCCAAGCAGGGAGGGCACAGCTATCATGAATATGGTGGCCCAGCTTCACACCTGGTAGCAAAGTGGAGCTGTGGTTGATTTCTTCCAGAGCAAACACCATAGCATAGATGTACTGTAATGGTAGATTTTGCAAACTAGGGACAGGAGAGAGGAGAGAAGCGGTCAGAGGAAAATCAATTCAAATGCAAAAGCATTACCAAACTTATAAGCTGCAAATAATGGTGCATACAGTGACCTGCAAAGCAATAATACACCTTAAACTTTTTCCTCATTTAAGTTTGCCATATGCCATTTCATGGACACAGCAAATGTGAACAACACTGTTGTGTTACCTCAAAAACCCCATATCCACCATGAAACATGGTAATGAAAAACTTGAAGGTGTCCAGATGCTTTATCTTGACAGTAACAGGAAGCTACTCAAAGTGGATGTAAAGAATTAACTTAAATACAGAGCCATCCTGGAAGAAAACCCCTTAGTGATCACACAAATTTGAGACTATGGTAGAGCTTTACCTGGACAATGACCCTCAATATACAGTCACAACTACAATGAAATTTGGCAAAAGTTAAAAATAGATGTATACACGCTCTCACTCCAAAACCATGAATTGTTTTCATTTCTCTTCACAATAATCCACTACTTTTTTGTCTTATAAGATAAAATCCCAGAACGACACACTGATCTTTATGGTCATTATGTGATAACATTTGAAAATGTGCAAGGGGTATTGATAGTTTTGCAAGGCCCTGTGTACAGAAAAAAAAAATACACTAAATGTAATAAACAGTCAACTAATCAAAATAAGCATGTAAATTATAGAGTGCTTTCAGTAAACAGTGAATTCAGAGTCTTACCCTGTGCAGGGTTTGTTGTCTGGTTGCAGAGTAAATCTATGGTCCTTAACAGGAGGCATGTAACGAAGACTAAAGAGTCCACCGATGATTACATCCCCATCCTCAAACAATCCCTTGTCACTGGGTGTTCCCCACCGAGAACAATTCAGCGTCTGAACCATCTGTATGCCTACCCTGAGACCCAGCTGTCTGCCCACAAGCCACAGAGTGATGAGCTGGTACAGCAAGGACATGGATGATGCAGGCCTGGACACTTGATATATGTACAATGTAAAACACCTTCTAAAAAAATTTAAAGAAAAAAACATCTTGAAAAAATATCTGCATAATATTTTGAATCTTTAAATAACATGAACGGTTTAAAGTCTTCTTCTAAAATGACCAGATGACAAAATGTCTCCAACAAACAAAGCTCTCACCAAGTACCGCCAAACTATCTAAGTCATGAACACTAGCCCCCTCCTGCTCCCCACAGAAGTATAGTTGAGTCTTGGCAAACAAGATGACGCTTCATCAAATTATCTCTCTAAGGTAAAGCCAGATCAGTGGTGGGAGTGACTGCTGTTTGATACAGTAAAGTTGCAAAAAATAAAAAAATGAAATAACAGAATAAAACACAAAGCATTTTGTTAAATAGTATTGGAAACATTTAATTGCAAAAAGGCCCAGCATTTTGTTTTTTTATGTGTATATGTTTACCTGTTTATTTCTTAACTGAAATAAGCTATGAAAACCAGCAAAATCCTTTTTCAGTCTTTCAGTTTCTGTTGGAACAATATTTTATAAAATTTAACAAATGCAGTTTCTCAGGACTGCCACTAGCATTTTAGAGCCGAAAAGAGTTTAATGAGTTCTTGGCAGAGTCAAAATATTGCACTTAAGAGATTTAGTCGGGGTTTTTTGTTGTTGTTGTTGGGGGGTTTTTATATTCTCTAAATAGAGTTTTTAGGTCATTTTTTAGAGCAACTGCTTATGAAACATATACATATTGCTGCAAAAAAGTATTTGCCCCTTAGAGATAATTTTTAGGGTTTTTTTGTCACACTTACCTATTTCTGGCTTTCAGTTGATATTGTCATAAATTCAGCAGCAGAGTTTATTTAATCCAGCCTGGCACTATGTGAAAACATTATTGCACAAAAGAGCCAATAACTGGTTAAGCTACCCTAGGCAACAACTACCATCATGTGCTTATGATTTCTGGCAATACAAGTTTTACATCACTCTAGAGGAATTTTGACCCTCTGTTATTTGCAGAATTGTTGTAGTTCAGCCAAGGTAAAGGGTTTTCAAGCATAAGAGGCCTGTTTAAGTTGATGCCACCACACCTCAATCACATTTAAGTCTAAAATTTGACAAGGCTTCTCCAAAACATTTTTTTACCATTCAGAGGAGGAATTACTGGTATGCTTTGGTTTATTGTCTTTCTGCATAAACCAAATACACTTCAGCTTCACCTTCAGGATTTTGTAATAGAGAACTGAATGAAACAATATTCACAAATCTACAGCTTCTTTGCCATAGAGACTTTCAGATTATAGGCTTCTCTTTATAAACTAAGGTTCCTGGAAGCATGAGAGTCATAAGACATTGACTTTCTCCTTAAAGTGCCCTAAGATAAAGTTTTCAAATGTTTTTATTTCTACAAATGTACAAACACTAACTGAAATAAAATGAAAATGACAGAAACTTGTTCAGAACATACCCCAACTCTCATCTGGTCGCATCAGGGATACACTGTGGTCATCTGCCAGCTCCAGACTTTGAAAATAAAGGAATGAATGGAAATGAATTGCAAAAATACTATTAGAAATCAGGTATAACTGAAACAGGGACTGCTATCTTAGTAAAATATTGAGTTTAAATACAGTGCCCACCACAATTAGCTATATCCTGGTTCAGCGTTGTTAATCCAAGTTCTAATTGTTTTAAACTTTATTTATTGCTCTGACTATAGATATGGGCAGGTTAACGTGAGTAGCTATTTATTTTCTCGTTTTTCAACTGTGAACATGTTCGCTTGGGTTTCCCATTTTAAAAAGTGACTAATGGAATGCTCCTCTGTGTCAGTTCATATTTATTCCTTAGGAAAACAGGAAGTAATGGATTACGAAATAAAAGTTCCTTGACACTTTGATCAACTTAAAAAATTAAAGTGTAAACTGCCAAAATACTTCAGTTAGATTTCTTTTATAGCAATTTTCAGAACTACAAAGTGTCACAGATGTGGCACTTTCCCTCTTCAAAGATATGTTTACATTAATGGATTGTTTTTAATAAATCACTGAGTGACGTTATGCCACTCCAAAAAGTTATTTATTAATTTTAAGGCTTTTTACATGTCCAGTGTACAAAATGCATTTTATTTAAGTGTGCTTCAATATCTTTTCTAAACTTCAGTATTACAGAAGGTGACAAAGCAAAGTCAAACAGCTAAAGTATCTCTGCCTCCTGTGATTCAGATGGCATGATGTGTTACTTCCACTGATAGAAGCAATGGCGTTGTCAGTTCTTGCCATCTGCTTTACCATCTTAGCTGTTTCAGCTTAGCATGAGCAAGAAATATTAGCTTAGCAAGAAATATTCTTCCTTGACCACCTATTTGGCAGCTGCTGCTGATACAACTTTAGTTGACCATCTGTTCAAAGACAGCTGTTTGTAGTTAGATGAGTTTGGCATCTATTACCCACTGCAAGACAGCCTTGGAGGGGTCAGTTGCAGTGGTCAACACATACTGTTCATACATGCACACATGTCTCTTGATACCAGTTTATCCAGTTGTACTTCTAAGGTCATTTCAATAAACCAATAGGTGTGCTATAGGACTACATTTTTATTTTAATTATGAATATACTTTTTATTTAAGTTAAAATAATCACATATTTCTGTCATTTGTAATGGATAGCTCCCAAACTGTACCTTAAATAAAGTAAATTCAACAGAAAATCAACTACATATTTCTGATGAAAAAGTTAAACACTGAGTGATAATAAACTCAGTTTCAGGTGGATAGAAAGTGCTGCTGAGCCACAGGTGTGCAACTCATAATCCTAATTATTGTTAATTTCACACACAATTACATCCAATTATCCAATTACAGCGAGTCGGCACAGAGGGGAAAATCAAGTGGTGCATGTTTGTTTGCTGTTTTTGTGGTTTGTAGATAGGTAACAAGACACATTTATTTTTAAACTAAATTTGAACATTTAATGAATATCTTATATACCACTGCAAAAAACATAACTTATATGTTACTCCAGAAGAAATAAAAAACTTTCTGTACTGATCAATCTATTATGTATCATCTCAGCACCAGAAAAGTGGAAACATCACATGAGAAGATAAATTAATGTTGGTGTTTCACTTTCTCATATAGGTTGATTTCTAACTGTGCTACAGGAGGTACAACAGCGCTGATTTGAGTATTTTATGACAATTTCTAAACAACTCACAGCAGACATTTTGACCTGAAAGAGTGAGACAAGCTATAGTTTACAAATTAAGGGCACCACTTCCCTTCTAAATCCGTGCAGACGGGTTGTTCTGGTGAATTTGCACACCAAACAGGAATATCTGTTTGTAGCCTGTCATTACAATTAAGTCGTCACAAATATAATAATGTTATAATAATATCTCATATTATGCATTATAATGCATAATTATAATGCATAAGTATTTTATGCATAAGTATTTTTATACAAACAATTATTTTAATCAATTTATTATCTCCTGTGTTCCCCTTCTTAAGGTGTGGAATTAGAAAAAAACAGTAGTACACTATATCTGAGCCAATGTTACTGCCAGTGTTATTGCTTGGTGTTGTTGACCAAAAGACAAAGACAAGAAGGAACATGGTGAATACAGACTTAAATGATAACCCACATTCAGGAAAACTAGACTGACAGGAAACAATGGGGCAACAAAGGATCTGACAGTGAATGAACCAAGAAGTATGCTTGGGGGTTTATTTACACAATGCTGCACAGATGAGTAAGTGAACCAAATTGGAACAGCTGTAGGAGAACAGGGAGCTGAGGCCCTGAGAAAACACCACCACAGACAAATTGGAAAAAATAAACTCAATGTCCAACAGATCACGATAACAACCTTTCCATACAGTTAGGTTTCTGATAGACTAGCATAAAGTAGTTGAAATTGAAGAAAAATGATACCTGGTTTCCAAGTAATTTAAGTATGGTTTGTGTTTGGCTTTAGCCCCTCTGAATGAATACTCTGTGGAACTTTTTCTGCAATTATAGCTGTAGGACTTCTGGGTTATATTTCCACCAGTTTTGTACATTGAAAGGCTGAAATTTTAGCTTTTTTTTTTCTTTGCAAAATTGTTCTTACTCAGTCTGTGAAGATCACTTTTCAAGTCTTGCACAAATTCTCAATTGGATTTTAAACTTTGACTGGTCATTTCTAACACATAGTAGTTGACCTAAACCATTCCATTGTAGCTTTGGCTGTGTAGATTTTATTTTCAGGGTGATGTGCAGCGTTAATTCTATGTTAAACATAGAGCTATCCATGTAGAGCAGAAACCTGAATTTTGGTCACATCTGCCCATTACACCTTTCACTTGTTTACAGCATCCATTACACACATCTCCACACTTTAAACTTATTTATGTGAATTGCCTAAGCTTAGGCTGGTATTTTTTGCTCTCAAGATTAGGATCTGACGAAGATCCGAGTAGGATTAATCTGTTGCCAACAAAGTCTAGCGTAAGGATATTTTATCAACTTACCTCTACCAACATCCTGTCATCTTTAAGTACTGAAATTAAATCTTGTTTTCCTCATAAATTTAAAATTAGATGAATTGTTTCTCATATCAAAATAAATAGTTAGAAAAGGCATGTCTGACAGATCTTAACATGAAGGTAACTTGAGAAGTTTTGTTATAGTGTGCACTAACAACTGCTAATAATTTCCCCCCAATTTCCAATTGCCTGTGATAGATTGATGACCTAGCCAGGACCAGGACCAGGACCAGCGACTGCTGGAAAAGAAAGGTTTCCTATGCGTGATTTTTATTTCAGACATGTTGAAAAACTTTGCTATACTATAGGTATCAAGAACTAACAGTCTCAAAGGCAAAAGAATAGAAAAGAATCTCCACTTGGTCTTCTCAGCTTCTCATTCAATTTTTTTTAACAATTTTGATAACAATGATAAGATATTTTCTATACCAGTTTTACAGCTTATCCTCTCAAGAATAGACAATTTACAGCCCCTTACACTTCATGGTAATGGGCACCTGGAGAAAAATTCAGTTTCAGGTCAGTTTTTTTTTTTTTATATAGTGCTAATTCACAACAAATGTCATACCGAGGAATTTTACAAAAGAATAAGTAAAAAAATAAATAAATAACGATCAATCATACATACATTCCAACTGATCCTAGTTATCAAACAGTACAGTAAGCTGTTTCTAAGGAAACCAAGCAGATTGCATCAAGTCATTGACTTGCAGCATTCATTCCTCCTGGACGAGCACGTAGCAACCGCAGGGCATTGTGTCATTGACTTCACAGCAATCCCTCATACCGAGCATGTATATAGCAACAGTGGAGAGAAAAATCTCCCCTTTAACAGGAAGAAACCTCCTGCAGAACCTGGCTCAGTACACGTGGCTATCTACCACGACCAACTCAGGGTTTGAGAAGACAGAGCAGAAGAAAAAGCAAGTATCCAGTAGCAAAAGCCAGTAGCAAAACAGCCAGTTCAACTTCAATTGAACTGGCTGTTTTGATGATAATTTTCAGATTCATATTTGTTCCAATTTTTGTTTTAAAAAGTATGCTACTCTGAAAAATGCAATGATTGTACATGATGGAGTCAGCTGTCACAGTCACTTTTGTCCCAACCTCACAAGAGTCAGTGATGGAAGCTATGTATTATAAGAGGCTGATGACTGTGAATTTTAGGAATAAAGTTAGAAAAATCTTTTTAATTTGCATATATTTATCACTGTAAGCTTGAAACACTTCACTATCTTACAGTGAGCTAGTTAGAACACAGTGAATCACAGCTTTTTACACATGGGGCTGGAAAGCCACTGATCATCCCTGTCCATAAAAGCATTAACAATGGGTGTGTAAGCACCAGGATGCCCTGGGCGGACAAGGAAAGTCAGCAAAGGTAGTTTGGAACTTTGGGCAATGTTCTGTTGAGAAACCTTTGGTTTTGCCATCCACATGGAAGTTATTATGACATGCCCCACCTGCCATTATAGGTATTATTTGAGGTGTTGACTTTAGCCTTCAAATTTCCCAGATCTCAATCCAAATAAAAATCTATAGGATGCCATGGACAGACAAGTCCTGTCCATTTAGTCCCAACCTTGCAACTTACAGGACTTACAGAAATACTGCAGCACACCTCCAAAGTTCTGGTGTAGTCCACACCTTGACAGTACAGGGCTGTTTGAGCAGCAAAAGGGTCACTCAGCACATTAGATAGGTCATAATATTATGCCTGATACATACTTCACAAATCAACTTTTATTGTATAAAACTGTTTTCATTTCATTGTGTATTTGTATTTATAAAACCTTATCTGTTACTCCAGAAGTCTGTTTAGTAAAAGAGAAAATACTCAAGCAATGTGTTCAAACCAATTATTTCTATCTTTTATTGCATTGATAGGAAAAATTCTCACAGTTCTGCAGTGAGCAACAATACAAAGAAAAAAAACTGGTGTAATACTGAAACATTTTTTTAAAGAAAACAAACCAACAGCATTGTTGTCTTCTACTTAGCCCGACCCTGTGTATTCATCTTTTCATTTGCTTAGGACGTTAAGTTATACAAAATAAAATAACCAGAAAGAACAAGAATATTTTCACTGTCTGTATCAAAGCAATTATAAAAATAAAAACTTTTAAATTCCAATTCTTAAATTTTTTTTTGCCATCAAATTCTACAGGTTATCAAGAGTAACAAGTCCAAGCACAGAAGTTAATGAACTGTATTACACTCAATACAAACATGCCTATAACCTCTGTTTGCTCTGTGCAAATGTGTTTGAGTAATCCAACATCTATTGTATAAACTAGTGCATAGTCATGCTTGACATGTTCACATGTAACATGCACAAACATATATGTAAAGTTCAAAGTGATACTTTGCTAAAACTGACCTCAAATGAAAAATCCTATCAGGGGTATTTATAAACAACACGGCTAAGGAAATTACACTAAAAATAGGAAGACTTACATTTGATATATGAAAAGATGAACCCCATATTTTAAAAGTAGCCGCTTAATTATCTACACATTCAAATGATGCAAAGAAAGACGTTATTTCTCTGCTGTTATCTTTTTTTGCTTAATTGTCATTGTACATACATACATTGGACAGTACAACACAAGACAAAGATAACAAGATTCTGTACAATCTGTTCAGGAAGCCATTTGAAGGGACTCAAAGTTCCCAAGTACATTTGCACATTAGGGAGAATATAGACAATACACAGCCAACAACACCATTCTTAACAGAAAAATGACATTTCATACAGGTGGACATTTCATGCTGTCAGGTCCAACCATGGATTATATGTAACATTTCACTTACAGTAGTATATTGTAGACTACCAACAGCCCAGACATGTCAATAAAACAAGTGCAATATTTCATTTTAATGGTCATCTGGCTTTTGGTATAACTGTCTCTAAAGAAAGTTAAGTAATTTGTCCTTCATTCCATGTCATAGTACAGTCAGACCTACAACCTAAGCAGAAAGTAGACTTCAGGCTCAGATTCTGATTGAGAAGTGTTGTCAAGTGGGAGAGAGTCATCTGTATAGTACCGATCTCTAAAATGGTCTACATTGCCATAACGTACTGAGGTGCAGGCTCCTTCGGGGAGTCCTCTGTCCTCCAGCTCATCAAGGTAGCCTGCTATGTAGGAACCAGTGGAGTGTCTGTTAGGTGGTTGATTCTGGAGGGATGGTTTATTCCTCCATACTACTCCACCAATGCTGTCACCACTACTGATCACCACCCCTGGCCGAGCTTTTAGGGCCTCTTGTTGTCTCTCACGGGCACGACTGTTGATGTGGCGCACTCGGCTTTGGCTACGTGAAGACAGGCGTCGGGCAAGCATTGGAGGAGGAGAATCATCCATATCGCTGCAAATAATTGGAGATACACTTGTTTCTTGGAGTTGTGATGGTTGGATTTTCACTTCTTGTTGCTTCTGAGGGGATTGCGGTCTTTCTTTGAGACGATCGTCTAACTCTAAGCTAACCAGTTTGCGTAGCTGTTCTGTAAGTGGATCACAAGACTTTCTATGAGAAGAGTGTTTGCCTGTTGTATCTATAGGCTTTTGCGTTGTTGTATGAGGAGTGATGAAACTGCGACTAATTATGTTGTATTTGCTTTGAAAGTTGCATGAAATGTCTTCAGAGGTCAGGTCTCCGAGGGACTTAGACTTGCATGGGTTAAGGGCTGTGGAATCTGTAATAGAAGACTGGAGATAGGCTGATGAAGGGCCAAAATTTGATTGCAGTGAATCTCTGACTTTGGACTGTTGATGATGTCTGTTATGAATGGGGTTGGTCTTATATTTCCCAGTCTGTATAGTGTGTGTTTGACCTTGGCTATGTAGTTGGATGTTTTGAAAAGTTTTAGAGTCTGATGAGGGCATAATGCCACTAAAGTCCAGTTGGCTATGTGATGCTTTATATTCAGAAGAAGGAGAGTATAGATCTCTGTGTCTAGACCTGTTCTGAGATACAGCACAGTGACGTAGAAGACTTTCAGCAGAGGAAAAACCAGTGTAGAATCCTTCTCTCTCTGTTTTAATCTTATTGTTTTCTGGTCTATGTTGATGAGACCCGTTAAAGGTCAGAGTCGAACTACAGCTCCTTAATTCGGAAGTTTGCCTGTTAAGTACCTCAGAGTTGCTCTTAGGTATAGGGTAGCTATTCTGATGAAGAGGATTGGGGTTTATGGGTCCAGAGTTGACATATCTCTGACAGAGTGGAAGTTGTGAGTTGATTTGTTGATGGTGATTGGTCATTTGATGGGATTGCTTATTCACTGGGAATGAAAACTGTGAACAGGCTGCATGAGATGACTGTGTTAGGTTCTGTGGTTGGGTATATAAAGAATCATGTTTGGGTTGAGAGTAGCTTGGAGAGAAGTCATGATTTTGGTAAACAACTTGGTGTTTAACTGGACTCGAAAGCCTACCCCACTGTTTGCTGTGGTTTGGCATAATCTCCAGTGGATCTTCATCAACATTTAGCTCCACTTCTGTAAATGACTCTGCAGTTGAATGGTGGAGAATCTGAATACCGTCACTGGAGGGAGAGCTCATGTACCTTTTAGAAGTACACAGCACTGTTTTAGGTGCTGCATCTGGAGCATCTTCAACCTCCTCATACACCCTCTCCTCTGGTTCTACAACTTCTCTTTCACCCCACATTCTGCGCACACCATTCCACCCCACACTGTTTCCTTTCCCTAAGTTTTGAATTGTTTTTACCGGTGAGGACCCTAGACTGCTTGAAGGTGTGCTACCTGTAGTATCTGCCTGAACATGAACCGTCTGCTTCCTCAGGTTGTACACAGACACAGGTGTCAAAACTTCCTCATCCAGAATAGTGTAGACCTCTTCAAGTTCAGCAGTTTCAGGGCTCAAGATGAGAGCTGAAGCAGGTTTATCTGCTTGGGAAGGCTTTTTGGGTGAACAAATGTTACTATTTACAAGACTTGCCTTTTGGGGATTCATCAAGGCTTTCTTTTTAGGAGATGCCATTTTGGTTTTGAGAGGAGACCTTAAATTGTCTTGGAAATTAGGTGAAGTAGGCCTAAAGTTCAAAGTCTGAGATGGGATGATGTTCCGAGATGGTGTAGTTAAATTCTTTAGGTCAACAGTAATTTCAAACTGATCAATCAGAGCAGAAACTGAGCAACAAGGGTCTTGTTCATTGCCTAAAGACACTGCATCAATGAGTCTGGAAATAGTGCTATCATGTAAAGAACTGAGACTCTTCATAACATAGTTTGTTCCAGAAACAGCTGCCAAAGATGAAGGGGCTGAGGAGGAGGAGGAGGAGACTGAAGGGTCAAGTGTGAATGTTGTACTATTTGATGATGTTTCTGGTTTATCTGATGTGTGAATGTTTGTTGAAACAGACGTAGAGGAAGCTTTCTCTGTTTCTTTGGGGAAGTTATTTGATTTGCTTAGTTCTGACTGGTAATTGACATATACTTCTTCCTTTCGTATTCCTCCACCGCCAATAACCAGATAGGAAGTCTCATCTGGTTGATCAAACTCTTTCTCTCCGTTTGTCTTTGAAGGTGTTGAGACATTTGATTTGACAGAAACTGATGGTTCAATAAAAACATCTGCGGAGGAAGACCTGGGCCTGTCGAATCGGAAAGTTCCTGTGGACACAGAAAAAGCAGCAAAAATCTCAATGAAGATGGGCTAACATTTTATACTGGAAGCAAAACTTAAGGCTCCAGGTCAATTAGCCCCTTCGCCTATTCACATCAAGATTTTGTACCAACAACTTGGCATTTCGTTCCATTTTTCCCATCTCTTAACTGTAACCAAAACATTTTATACCCATATTAATCATTACATTTTAGTTTCGTGTGCCTTTTTAGCTATCTCATTTAATGAACTTTAGAAATAATTCTATTCTATTCTATTCTATTCTATTCTATATATTGTAGCACAGTAAGAAAACTATGCGTTTTTACAAAAGACTGTTAGTAGAAAATGACTAACTTTTCAAAGCTGAAACAGGACATTTGAATATGAATTTTGACTCATAAGCCCCAGTTGTCTGGTAGCAAACCTTTTCTTTTCATATTCAAAAAAAGTCTTGTAAGACCAAAACTGTATGTGTACGAAATGGCAAAGGGACAAAATGATTAGTACCAAGACAATCAAGCTTACAAACAACTTAAAAACAACAACTGACAGGTCAGCCATTGCAAGGCAACATCTATACACAAATAAATGGACCACCAAGAACAACGCCAAAGGGAAAGCTGAAACAATGGGTCTTTGAGGTTGGAAAAAAGAAATCAGAAGACACGCTTGCAAATATAAAATACGTAAAATGGTAAAATGGGGTGGTTTGGTAAAATGGTAACAAATGGCACATTACTATATCTCGCAGACTATTTTCAAACCAAATACACTGGGTGAACGCAATGCTTTTAAGTTTTTGACCAATGCCATCTTCAGACAATAGTATTTCTCATTACCTGCATGAATTTCCTAGTCAGTTCTCTACTATAAAGAAACACAACAAATGAAGATGGGATAGAAAAAGCATATTAATGTCTCATGGAGATTAGGCTATGGTCTAACAGTTCACAAGGTTAGTTTGCATGTAGTTGTAGCAGGAGAAGGACAGAAAATACAGAAAACATCTTAAATTAATTTGGAGGTAAATCAGTTCAGGTAAAGTTGGGTTAAAATAGGTATTGTGCTGTTATTACCACAAATAACAGCATTTCTGTTAGACAACAAACTGAGCACAGACAGTTTCATACAGTAATTTGTAAACTGTATAATTCTAAAGAATCTTTAACTTGGATCAGAGCAAAACTACCCACCGATTATAGTGTCTGCACACATGTCATGCTGTTCCTTGTCTGGGGGGCAGATTGATAGCTGGCCTTGCAGAAGTCTGTCTAATGGCATGGAAATGGGTCTATGGATAAGTGGGGCTCGGGGTTGAAGTGGCTTCTCAGCTCCCTCTGCCCTCACTGAGAGCACTTCTCCTCCCGAAGCCCCTGCATCAGTACCATTCCTGTGATCAGATATTGAAGCCACTGACTCAGATAGCGCCATTTTTGTCTTCTTCCGTCCCTTTGCTGGGGCACTGGCTGTTCGACGCAGGAGGTGATCACTAATGGAGCGCTTCCGAAGACCAGAGGTGTTTGTGTCCACAGAGGACTTGGAGGAACGGTTGAAGAAACCTCGAATACCTCGTAGTTGGTGACCCTGAGGACAGGTACATTAGTAGAGGAAAGAAATAAAAAAATCACCAAAAGAGATATTCAGGTGTAAACTTAATAGATTATTTATTTTATTATTATTTCATTATTTATTTCAACTGTTAACTTTTTGTTTTCTCTCAATTATTTTTCTCTCCATAGAAGCTACACCTGGTCTGGCATTCTGTTTGGTTGTGATACATTCCCAGAGAAGGGCTTCAGCTGAGATAATGCTGCCATCAACTAATCGTTCTCTCCTTCTCCTGCTATTAACTTTTTACTTTCATGTAATGTAGGAAAATAATCCTACATTAGTTCATTTGTTTTTCTTCTGCTCTGTCTTCTCAAACCCCCAGTCGGTTGTGGCAGATGGCCGCTTGCACTGAGCCAGGTTTTGCAGGAGGTTTCTTCCTGTTAAAGTGGAGTTTTTCCTTTCCACTGTCACTACATGCATGCTCAGTATGAGGGATTGCTGTAAAGTCAACGACACAATGCCCTGCGGTCACTATGTGCTCGTCCAGGAGGAGTGAATGCTGCAAGTTAATGACTCGATGCAATCTGCTGGGTTTCCTTTGAAATTTTTTGAAGTACTTTGAATAATGAATTGAGCTTACAATACTGTTTGATAACTAGGGTCAATTGGAATGTATGTATGATTGAATTGATTTTTTTTCTTCTTGTAAAGTGCCTTGAGTTGACAATTTGTGAACTGGCGCTATATAAATAAACTGAATTGAATTGAATAGATTAGAGTATCTCTGAAAGTGAACTTACTTCAGTAACTTCATTTAAAAAGTGAAAAGATTCTTTTTATTATTTTTGCTATCAATTTAGATGATTATAACATTGTATAATTACAACTTACAGCTAATAAAATTCCAAAGTTCAGCTTCTCAAATAATTTAAATATTAAATTTGAGAAACAAAAAAAATATTTTAAATGCTGAAATGTTGGCTGACTGAAAACAGGATTTCTGAACCATTTGACAGACCTTAAAAAGTCTTTACATGATTTTCCATACCAGGTTCAAAATTACACTCACTTGCGTCTGCAATTCAGACGCTCACCTTTTGTATTGTTTCTTCTATCAAGTACTTTTTTATTATTTTTTTAAAGTGCACAACCATCAATAATTTATTCTCTCTGCAGTAGTTGCTACAAAGGAATTGTTTTAGAAGAAAAACCCCAAAATACCAGTAGAAAAATGTGAATCAATGTTCCCTTCTCAATTTTAGTATCTTACAGTTTTACTAAATTGCATCCTTATAATACACTGAAAAAAACAAATGCACTTCTGACATGCTGAACACAAGCTTTTACAGGTAATGAAAATGAATCAAAGTGTTAATTATATGGACAAAATAGAAACATGCCATGAACTGAACTTGATTTGCCACAAATGAAACAATGACATGCTTTTAAAAACATTTCCTATAGATGGCAACATCATGCCTTAGGTACAGCAAATGTGATGCAAGACAATGTTTATTTGTGCATACATGCTATGTTGTTACTGTTTTGTTGACCTCAGGACCAAAATGGCAATGATAGTAAAACTCAACAAATATTTGGCAAGCAGACTGCAAACTGACTAAAATTCAGCCACAAACATTTCCCTTGCACATAAACTGCACATCTGAGTCACACGCATTGCTTTCTCATGCAGCACCACAGAGAGCTCAGGGGCTCTAATATACCTTGCTAGTTCCTAAAAAGTGCATTATAGTAAAGCTTGGGTTCAGGACAAGAGGGCTCCACTAGAGAGAGAAAGAGTGGAAGGAGCAGAGCCTCAATTGACTGATGTGTTGAGAAAAAAATTGAATAATTTTTAACTCCACATTATAATTTCAGCTAACAAATGAGACTAACAGAAAAGCACTATAGAGCACTTACCTTCCCGTAGACATCATGCACTGACACATGCACAAAGATGGAAGCCTCAGTCAGCCCCTCCAGGTAGACATGTCTGTAACCTGTAATTTAGAGATGAAAGATATTAAGAAGGAGCTGTGTTTAAGAACAGCAAACAGCTGTCGACAAACTGTTGATTGTAAAGTAGATGATTTATGTGGGGCTGTCTGAGAAGTCAGGGTCAACTGTAATGAACAGCAAAACTAACTTGCCAAGTCATGGGTCTTTTACAATGTGACATCATTTTACCCCATTGTTTTTAAACTGTAAGAGCAAAACAAAAAATTATACATTTAAGTATAGTGCCTAAACGAACTATTAAAGAGAAATCACAGGTGTGCACAGACCAGGCAGCAGGCTACTGAAGGCAACAGTCCGTTGACCAATAAAGTCTCGTCCGATCGGGTCATGGTCCCAGACAAGAAAACGCACAAGTGCCAGCTCAGCCATGTGAAGTGTGAAGGATAGAGTCTCCTCCCACACTGGGTTAAAACCTGAGGACAATATATGTTCATAATGATTAGGATCTAAATTATTCCTATATTACAAAACTCCATCCCCCGCAACGCTGATATTGTAGTAACTCAAATTATGTACTCTGTTTTAGAGATCACTGTGTCAATCAACTAATCTTGAAAAAATGTCAAGGTTCAATGATTGCTTAACCTTTTACTTTCTCAACAGAAAAAACTGTGAAATGTCGAAAGGAGTCAGAGCTCATATCTAGGATTGATGTACCACATCATTGCAAGTAGGAACACAAGTTGGGTTTATTTCGTGTTATGCTAACCGTTACCTATACAAACTGATAACAAAAATTTCTTTGCACTCTATGCATTCAAACACTACAGAAACATACCCAAACATGCTGGTGTACCATAATAGGTACACCTCTAATTTAAAGGGAAAGAAGGCATCACAAGTTCAGTTTATTCATGCAATTCAAACGTTTTAAATGTACAGTAGACATATTAGATATTAAGCTTATTGAGGTTCAGGGATCTACTAATTTGCATGTTGCAATTCTGACTTTGGTCGGCATTCTATAAAATACTATCCAATTGGAACTCTACACTTCAGACACTGGAGTAAACATTGAATGGATCAATATCAGAGATCTGGTTCTGTTTATTCTGTTTTTACACCCAAAATTAAGTCATTTTAATTTTGTTGCTAGCAGTGCTCAACAGCCCATAGTGGGGGTTCTTTCATGAACACCACCTTTGGCGAGCCCTTCCTTCTCTGCACCATAGATATAGATATTTCTTACAAATGATAAAGAGTTTATGCCAAGGAGATTGAACCAAGTGTTTTTTAATGTAAGAATCACAATTCCTTGTTCAAACAGGTTTCATAATTCCCAACTTCGTTGTAAAGAATCTGTAATTGTAGAATAAGTTGGCACAGGTTTGGCTTGCTTAAATATTTCGTTTCCATCTTTGTCTCACTCTAAGGTTACCTTAATGCCAAAAAAATATTTCGAAATCACTTTCTGTGTGTTTTTAAAAACAGAATAAAGTTTTCACAAATCTCTGAATCAGTTTTAAAGAATTTCTTATCAGTGCAGAAGATTCCAGTTTAGGTTTGTCCAGTCTACTTTGGTTTGTGAACAAGAACTTATCAAATACATTCCAGATTGCTTAAAAAAGTAAATTAGCCCTTTGATGTAGCATCTATACAAATCCTGAATCAGATAGCAAGATATTAGCCAACACAATAAAATTGAAAGTAATAATAAGCAATGGAGAGCGTGTACAGAGGTCACCTAACAGGTATCTTTTATTTATCAAGTGTTGAGGCTGCTCCTTAAGCAGAGACATCCTGAGTGAAGAGCCATTTCATAAATACCAGAAACTGCAGCTGCATAGTAAAAGGCAAAACTACACAACTGTGGCATTGCACTTAAAAAATTCCCACACACTGCATTTCTAATTGAGCAGCTATAGAATTACAACTACAGTAGCATGAGGTGTTTTATATAATATGAAGTAAAATGTTTTAAAAAGGTTTAAAACTAAAAAAAGAGAAAAAACACTAAATCCAAATAAACAGAGTTGACACAAGGTCACTGATGAATTTGAAGTGTGTTTTTCTTACCATTGTCATCAACAACTCTTGTCTGTTCCTTGCAGCAGTCAATGGGCAAACCAATGATCTCCACTTCAACAAATGGATCAATGATCTGAAGGCGGCAGGGATAATCAAAATTCTGCTATAACACTCATTTTATTTATGCTCTGAGCAAGTATTACATTTCCAAGCAGTCGAGCACAAAAGAACAAGTATGTGTGGAAACAATTATGCCCGTCAAAGACAGAATGACAGATGGAAAATGTGAGAACACTGAGCTCTGCTTTGCTCTGTTTTTACCTCTCCCCGGTCCCCCAGCATGGAGTCTGGTGGTTTGGGCAGCTGCTGTCCACTAATGATCTTGAGTATGAGCTGTTTCTTGGGATAAGCTGGAAGTGGGTCATCACTGAATGGGTTGAAGGAGCCTAGAGGGAGTAAAAGATGGCAGAGAGGCAACTTTAATTAATGTCATCATTTAATGCTAACATTAGGCCGTCTGTCGCCATTATTTCCACTGAGGGCACGTTTTTGGGCTTTTCCCACAATCTACAAGCCTTTACAGCAATTCAACTATGTAAAAACAACTTGTACATTGCACTGTAACACCTCAGCTTCTAGATTTTGGCTTATTTGTTGATAAATAACACACAATGTTTTATTGCCTTTGTAATCTTGGATTTATCCAATATTGAAGCATTAGCGTGGTGGGGTTTCTGGGGTGTACCTAATTTTTCACACGTTTTTCACATGTTTTCATTTTGGCTTCATCTTTTGAATGAATACTAATGTGAAGGAATCTGCTGTGTGATTTTGTACATTTAAAGTTCAATTTAAATACATTTAAAATATATTGCACAGAACACCTCAGATGTGAACTTTCACTTTTTACCTAGTACAGCCTCACCCCAGGTCACTTTCAAAATGTCCTTCCTGACCTTTTAGATCGAGCCACAACAATCTCCTTTTCCACGCAGGTGGTGCCTCAGAATCACCAGGATGGATATGAATCTTTTCATTATCTCAACAAGTGTTATGCTTATTTTTGTTATTTGAATACCTGTCAATGTGTCAAAGTCCTTCTTATATGACTGATGCATAAGGTTGCCATCTATGAACTTTTCTATTTTTTCAATAGAACGATTGCATGTTTGAAACCTTGGCTTTGAAACCACGTTTAACCAGGAGATTGCATTTTATCCACAATGATAGTTTTAGTCTCCTGAGTTCAAAGAATGTGGTTTAAAAAAATAACAGGATCTATTTTCATTATTGGCTTTCTAACATGAATTCATGCTCTTCTTTTATTGTGTAAAAATTATTTGCCTCTAACTGACTGATCAGCACCTTGTAATGACTCTTTCTCGAAGAAGTCCTGGTGAATTGCTGGGATTTTGGGACTAAGGCAGAAAGAAAGAACCAGAGAACCCAGCATGAAGCAGGATAGGGGCTGAAATTGATCATCCTCTGGAGATTTGGTTGCCCTAAATGTTTATGTCTGAATCATACTTCTTGATGTGTTTGTGTAATTTTTCAGTGAATTTCTCACAGCTTTTGTTTTGCTTTTCCTCCGTATACATGTCCACACCACTAAGGAACTTCCCTCAAGAAAATTCCTTATTATGTCCAACTTTGTTCAGAATCCAAAGTAAGTAACCACCAAGACATCCAACGATCTGGGCCTGAACTGAGAGACTTCCAGTCTGAGTGACTTAAGCCAGAACAATAGCTGGCTGTGCCAAGTTTTCAGCACTGGTCGAGCCAAAAGACAGGAGTGTTTAACGTGCACATCAGGAGTCAGTCGGCCCCATGAGTGAGGTAACAGCTTTATATTGGTTCATACAGTGAAGGAGTTCAATTCTTTCTTTCATGGTGGTTCTGGTCCTGAAAGCTGAGGAATCACAGATGGTTCAGAAAGTTTAAAGTTTTCCATTTTCATTCATTTCTCATTCAGATTAATGTGAGGTATTAGAGCTCAGATTTATAAGCCATTAAACTCCTCTTTAAACTCGAGAGAGATGGTAAAATTCTCTAAATTCGATTTTTAAGTGGGGGGGGTAATATTTTAAACATTCAATTTCTCATTCATAAGACTTCTTCCTGTAAGATGTATTAATAATTCACAGTAAATCCAGTATTAGCATCTTTAGTTCTATCTTTGTGCTTTTGGTGGCAAAGGTGGTAGGAGTTTCCTGTAATCAGCGGGTTGCTGGTTCAAGCCCCGCTCCATCCGTCTCCATCATTGTGTCCTTGGGCAAGACACTTCACCTATCTTGCCTAAAATAGGGCAGTGTCTCCCAAGATGGCTGCAGCCTCAGACACCTGTCTACCTTGGATGGGCTGTACTGAAAATGTAATTTCTCCCCTTGGGGGACTAATAAAGGCATTCTTCTTAAATACCTGGTCAAAAGCATACAGTTTGAATTAAAATAATACTAATTCTTAATCATGGTAATTTTCCATAGGTTTTTCTTGCAACCATTAATTGAAGTGTAATAATACCTCATATTTCGAGAAATTTACTAATGTCTCACTGCCTCTTTAAATTTGTGGTATCATTTAATTGAATGGAAAGATTTTGTCCTTAAGACTGATGTTTGATTTTCAGTCTGTTTATGAGATGGGATTATTTATGTAAAGTAGATAAATATTATATATTAAGTAGATAAGTAGATAAGTACTACTGATAAGTAGATAAATATTGATAAACTGTATTTGTATTTTGGTCTTTTTGTGTTTATTCAGTGCATTGTTTTACCTTTACACATTGAAGGGGGCTTGAGGACATAACCAATACCTCCATTCACCATGAACTTGGATCTGTTTAGCTGCATCATCCGCCCATCTGTCTGATAGTTCAGTGCAACTGAAAAAAAAAATGAAAAAAAAGGTCCAATAAGTTATGAAATTTCACCTAAACTTCATCAGTAAATGAGTCTTACAAAATCCTTATTTTATGTTGAATGCCTTGAGGGGTACATTAAAAATATAATAATTAATTCCCAGTTTTTTACTGACCTCGTTTTTGGATTCATAACTGCTTTTAAACTTCATAATACTGAAAGGTAGCTTTGAAATGGCCCTGGTCAAAATATTCCTGTGATTATTTTAACAGTAGCAGAAAAGAAAAGCTGCACAAGGCAAAACTCATAGCAGACAGTTGCATCAGTTTTGCTATGAGTCACATTCCCTAAAATCAAAAAACATCCAATAAGCAGTAAGACAACAAAACATGTCTTTTTGGAGAGAGACTGAACAAAAATGCCTGAAACAAGAACTGAGAAGTTCTAGTCTTCAAAAGCTATGTGCTAAAGGGAAAACAGATGAAGGAAAGGTACACAACCCATTGCTTTAGGTGTGTTTTCTCTGTTTTTCATCAGTAAAAGAGAAAGAAAGTTGTGAATGTTGCTAAAATATTAATGAAATGTACAATGTTTGCTTCATCTTCTGATATATTTTGCAACTCTTCCCCTTTCTGCTGTGCCTTGTTTCATTTAACCCACCATCGGGTGAGACTTTTTGCCACATATACCACGATGGATTGAGAAAAACTAATTATATTTCAATAAGAACCTTCCATTCCCACTGTGAGACGTGGCGATGGCAGCTTCATACTTTCGAGATGCTTTTCTTCAGCAAGGACAGGAAAGTTGGTCAGAGTAAGATGAGCTTAATACAGAGTAATCCTAAAGGAAAACCTGAGTTTTCTGAACTGGAAAAGAGGTTTACCTTTTCACAGGACAATCACCCGAAACATACAGCTAGAGCCACAACAAAAATGGTTTAGATGAAAGCATATCCATATGTCAGAATGGACCAGTCAAAGTCAAGCCAGATGTTGTGGTTAAACTTGAAAATTGATGTTCACAGTCCTCACCATTCAGTTAGTTTGAGCTCGAGCTATTTTATGAAGAAAGAAAGTTAAAAATCCCAAGACACATGCATTGTGCATTTTAGGAGTTATTTGCTTACTTGATAGAGTCTGGAATGAAATTTCAATTTTATGTACATTTGATGGACAATATTATATTGTACTACAAATGATTTGCATCTGTAACTGCGGCAAAACGTGGTTCTACAAAGTATTGACTTAGGAGGTGCAATACAAATGTATGTCAGACAGAATACCTTGCATCCTTTTCCTTCCACTAAACAATTATGTACAGTTTTGTGTTGGTGTATCTCCTAAAACCTCAACAACACAGTTGTATTTGAGATTTAGTTAATGATTATAACATGAAAAAAAAATTAAGAAAGTTTGAGGGGTGTGAATACTTTCATGTAATAAAAGCTTGAATTGACAGACCAGCTTCTTACCCAACTGACAACCAACGTTCCAGTAGAACTGCGGGTTAAAATTAGATGAGTCAATACGATAGGCTGAGGGATAAATCCTTGACAGCTGTCTCTGGTTAAAAGTCAGGAACTGCTCGGCCCTGTGATTTACCAGAGATTGCGCTCTGGTCTCACTGAATGACAAAACGTCACCTGGAGTCCCTGGAAAAACAACAACAGAGGCAGGGAGTGAGAAAATGTCCGCAGGGGACTGGAAAGCATTGCAAGTTATGGCTAGTGTGTGTAAGTGTCAGTCTTGTTTCACCTTCATTTAAGCACTCCTGTGAGGCAACAGAATTGGTGAAGACCACTAGGTTTGACAGATCTCTACTTAGTTTCATTGTCTTCCTCTTCCTTCCACCCCTAAAAGTATATTTAAAAACAGGACACAAGAGCTATCAGATAGAATTTGGTGTACAACATGGACACACTCTCACTGACCCATTTACAGTGGAAATTCATGGCAGGGTAGAGAGGATTGTTCATAAGAGGCAGCTTGCAAACCACAGGAAAGAGCATCAAAGGCAAAAAGCTTAATAGGAACCAGCACACATGCCGTGCTGCAATATTCTCTCATTATTGCACAAGTATATCTACAAATCAGGCATATATGTTCTCAGACAAACAGTCAGCCACATTTAGGAATATGTCTAAGATAACTCCCGAAGACATTCGTACATGAATAATCAAACAGGAACAGAGACAAGAAGAACAAGGAAAACTTGAGACCAGATTAAGGAAGAACAGCAATCCTTTGATCAATTTCCACTCACAATCAACAGGCTTGATCTAAATGTCTACCAGAAAATCAATGTTTGGCTACAATGAGTTGAAACAACAGCATTACTGTAGCCTGAAAAAAATAAAAATAAAAAGTAGGACAGGTGATTAGTTTTTGTTAATTCTAGTCTATATTTTACCATTTTATAAATAAGTTCAGTAAAATACTTAAAAACCCTAAAATTTAATGATCTATTTATGATAGATATTCATATTAGTAAATATGAATATCTATCATACTACATACATAAGAGAAATTACATTTTAGTTATAGATTTATGTTGAGGTTATGATAATGAAAATTGCAATAAACCAGACTAAGATATATTAACACATTTTATGTTAAAATTTCATACTTTTTCAAACTCAAGTTTTTATATTTTATTTCTCAGTAGTTTAATTTTTCTTCCTTCATAAAATGACAAAATGCTGAAGTTTGCTTCAGTAAAAGGACAAGGTAGCTAATATGTTACATAATTGAAGCAGACGTTAAAAACAGAGAACTGCGAAAATCATAGAAGTCATAAAATGTGCAAGCTAAAAAGCAGAGTTCCCTGCTATATATATATATATATATATATATATATATATATATATATATATATATATATATATATATATATATATATATATATATACCTCGCAAGAGCGAGGTATATATATATAAATATGGGTGTGTGTGTGTGTGTGTGTGTGTGTGTGTGTGTGTGCGCGCCACCCTAAAATTTGCACCACTGTCCGCAGCAGCCATCAAGCCCTTCAGTTGTCAAAGACTGTCAGCTTTGTGGTGAGGCTATTCAAAGGTCACCTGTTGAATTGTCCGCCAGCCTCTCTCCCAGACCTTTCTTGAACCTCTTCCTCCTTCTCCACGCTTTGACATGCCAGCCTTGATTTGGAGTGCCTCTGGATGCACATACAAATATTGAAAGAAATATGCAAGTTAAGAAGCATAAATACATTCTCTGTTCTGTATACTTTGCCTTCAGCTGACAACCTGGAAAATTTGTTAAATATATTATCCACCATATATGAAGCCGCCTCCTCACTCCCAGCATGGCAGTTCCTCAGTGGCCAGAGGGTTATTGCACAAGTATCTTTAGTAAATTAGGTCCACCATAATAAATAGACGCTGGTGTCTGCTTTAGCAATAGCAGTTTGAATGTGCGTTATAGTAATACCAATAGTATTGTAATTCTTTAAGAGAAGCACCTTATGTGTTGGTGTAAACTGGGGCTGAGAATATTAGAAATGTCTAGTAATTATAGTGTTCTGATTTCCAACCAACACACTGGAGACACCCCAGGCATGCACATTTATATACAGTATACACATGCATACACACAACCACTGACACAGACGTGGGAGGGTACATGATAAGTAAAGAAGGAGGCATAAAAGACTGAAGTGGAAACCTCAGTGGATAAATGCGGGAGGGAAAGGAGACTAGAAAAATTTTGCAAGCGGATGGTATGCTACTAATAATAAAAACTGTGAGCAATAGAAAAAAATATTTTACGTTTCTGATGGGATCTCCTTTGTAAAAGACAAACTCAACCTCAGTACAAATTTAAATTAACACAGCACATTTAGACCTGCATTTTTAAAATAACAATGATGTGTGTCTTTGTTTTAGTCCATTAGTTCTTCCTTTAGGAAAGAACAAAAGAATGAAGGCGTGAACGAAGGAAGGAACATAGGGACAAAGGTAGAAACAGAAAGAATGGAGACAGGAAGACTGAAACGCATTAAAAACTGAAGGAGCGCTAAGAAAGAGACATGGAAAGAAACAGAAGGACACAAGTAGTGGAGGACAGTAGTACAGGTGAAAGCAAAGGAAGGACGGAACAGAGAAAGGAAGACAGAAAGAGAAAAAGAAGGGAAGGAGACTTGGGAAGAAAGAAGGACTGACACAAAGGACACTAGGGAGGAAGGACCATGATAGAAAGGAGGTAAATAAATAAGGAAGAAATGATAGAAAGTAAGAAGGAAAGTAGAACAGAAAGAAGAGAGGGAGAACACAACAAAGGAAAGAAGGACAAAGGGAAAGAAGGGAAGATGAATATAGGAAGAAATAAGGAAGGAGTTACAAATGATAGAAAGACACATGAAAGACAGACAGGCAAAAATAAAGAAAGAAAGGAATGACTCAAGGAAGGACAAAATTGAAGAGACACATTGAAGGAGAGATGGAAGTACACAAGGAGTAAAGGGAAGTAGAACACGGGGAAGCAAAGAAAGCATGTAAAAAATAATAGACACAAGAAAGGAGGGAAGCATGGACTGAAAGAAGGAATGATGAAAAGAAAGAGGGACACAAGGAGGAAAGAAAGGACACAAGATAACAAAGAAGGAAGGACATATGGAGTAAAAGTATATAGGACACAAGGAATGCAGGAATGACAGGAATGACAGTAACAAAGAATAACAGAAAGAAGAAAGGAAAAACAAGAAAACAAATAGAAGGCAAATACACCAGGTGAGAAATAAAGATGTATTCATCATTTTCTAAGAAATAAAAACTTTAAAATGATTAAACATCAAACAAAAGTAAACTGTATTGCAATAGAACCAATGTACTTTAACCCAATCAGCCAATTCTGTAAATGTTTTGTGGTGAGAAATTCTTGCCTCTATGCCGCTAAACTAAATTGGATTAGCCTCTCCACAAACCCATCAAATAGAAAAAGAACATTTTAAAAACCTCAGAAAGCCCTTTTTTCTGCATCTTACCTTCTGTTTGAGTGTTGTGATAAGAGATCTGCTTTGGGATTTCTTCAAAACCCCTTTGGAGGTCTGAACAAAGAAAAAAAAAAGCAGAAAAGACATTCAGGGACTCTTTATCTACCTCGTTGAGCATTTTTGTTTATATTATATGATAGTGAAATACCAAACACATTAGCACCTAGTGAGTCATTTAAACCCTAAAGCCTAAGAGCTGAAGTAGGCGCAACAAACAGCACTCAATAAAACATCAGACAGCTGAAGAGAGCAGTGGGCGAGAGCTACAAAATATACCAGCT
This sequence comes from Anableps anableps, assembly GCA_014839685.1. NCBI lineage: Eukaryota > Metazoa > Chordata > Actinopteri > Cyprinodontiformes > Anablepidae > Anableps > Anableps anableps. The sequence continues at coordinate 10,598,353 of CM026068.1, read as the reverse complement.
AGAAACACTTGGAGAGAAAAAGCCTCAGAGACAGAATGAGGTGAAGGGGATCACCACCAATGTAGGACTACATTAGAGAGGACAGGAAACCCTGATGCACTACACCCACTTCACTGAAATGGCTGTCAGGAAACCGAGATTCCCTAAAAATAAGACAAGACGCAAGCAGCAAAATTAAATATTAAGTAACATTTCAGACTTTTAGACTGTCTTCACTTTCAGCCCTTTTTGACATGCTTTGGATGAGATGCAGAAACCCTGCAGAGCAGTCTTACAGTCTGTTCAGTGTGTACGTTTGACCAGCAAGTGTGGCAGGAACTAGTCTGTTCCTTTACTCTCCAACCCACCTCCGTGACTAACACGATGACCTAGTTTTATTCCCCTCCCTTACATTTCGTTCTCTTTATATATTGACAAGGATTTCTCCTCGAGTACAGCTCCGCAAGGCGCCTCGGTTGCCTTGGGGGCCGTACCTGCCGCAGGTTCTTCTGAAGACCCTGGTGCGTGGCTCTGAGCAGAGCTCGGATGCTGAAGCTGTCAGTGTCCTCCTTGTCTACAATCCGAGACTCCTTCAGAAGAGAATCCAGTTTCTTTCTGATGTGAGATTCCACTTGGTGATGCCCGTTGCCCTAGGTGGAAGAACGATGAAAGAAAACTCAGTTTTCATGCTCAGTTTGCATGCAAAAAAACTATAGCATCAAAATTTGAAAAAAAATTAAACCTGCAATGCAGTCACTAAACATTGTCAAAAACTGCCTTTTCACATTTTGTTAGATTACAACCACAAACTTTACTGGCTTTCCTGGGGATTTTATTTGACAGATGATTATAAAAAAAATGCATTATTGTAAAGTGAAAGAAAAATATTTAATATTTTAAACAAATACAAACTTAAAAGTGTGGTGTGCATTTATTTATTTTTAACTCCCCTGAGCCTTTTGCTGTAGTTTTATTGTAGCAGCTAATCCTTTGCGGTAAGTCTCTACCAGCTTTGCACATCTAGAAGCTGGCATTTTTGCCCATTGTTCTCTGAAAACTAACTCAAGCTCAGTTCAATTAGGCGGAGAACATCACTAAAGAGCAATTTCCAAGTCTTGTGATGTACTCTGAATTAAACTTAATTGAGAGTCTGGAAATTAACTGTGTCATTCTAACACATGAATACAACTTTATGCAAATTTATACCCTTGTAGATACGGCTGCATATTTAGGGTTGTTGTCTTGTGAGAAGGTGGATCTCTGAAGTGTTGGTAGCCTGAATCAAGTTTTCTTCCAGCATTGCCATGTTTTTTTTTTTCGTTTTTTTTTTTTTTAATTTTATCTCAACCCATGTTTCCATAAACTCTGATCACTGTTCCTATTCCTGCTGAAGAAACGTATCCCCACAGAGTGATGTTGCCACCATATTTCACTGTAGGATGGTGTTTTCAGGTAATGTGGAGTGTTAGTTTTCACCTCTTGTAACATTTTGCTTGAAGATCAAAACATCTAATTTTGGTCTCATATGACAAGACCACCTTCTTCCACATGTTTGAAGCCTCATGTGGCTTGTGGCAAAACTGCAAATGTGACTTATGGTTTTCTTTTAACAATGCTTTTAATCTTGCCACTCTTTAATAAAGACCAGCTTTGTCAATTGCATGGTTATTAGTTGTCCTGTCAATTCGTCTCCCGACTGAGTTGTGGATCTTTGGAGCTCCTCCAGAGTTACCATTTGCCTCTTGGTTGCTTCTCTCGTAATGCTCTCCTTGGCAAGCCGCCTAGTTTAGGTAAACATTCTTGTCTTAGCAGGTTTGCAATACTGCCATACTCTTTCCTTTTTCAGATGATAAGATCTTTTATAACCTATAACCTCAGCCTGCTTTCTCCACAACTTTAATTGTACTGATTTTTATTTAAGAGTAATAGAGCAAAGAAGGCCAAAGAAAAATGCAAACCTCACGTACCAGATATTTCTTTGAAAAACATTGAAAAAACTATGTTTAATTTTCCTTCCACTTCACCATATTTGCTACCTTGTTGTGGTTTATCACCTAAAATCCTAATAAAAGAAACTGGTTGGTGGTTGCATTGTGACAAAATGTAAAAAATCTAAGGGCTTTATATTTTTTGTTGTTTTCTTAGCTGGGAAGCACCTAAGAGACAAAACCATTAAACTTTCAGTTATGACTGCAAGTCCAAAGGCAGAGAGTAAATTACCCAGAGGATCTGTGATTTTCTGTCATTCCGCAGTCAGACATTCTGCAATTAGGTGTCTGTACCTACAGTGGCACCTCTGTTTCTTTGTTTCTTTGTCTCTCCTTTATTTCATTTATTACTAAATGTCAGATAATAGTAGCACTAAAATACTAAATAATGAAATACATTTTCTCTATATCACTTCCTTCTCTGTTGTGTAAAACATATATCAGTCTATTAGTGCAATGTTAGCAGATACTGCCATGAAAGTGTACTGGTGTAATGACCAAAATACAGAAACTCCCAGAAACCTGCCAACATCCCTTTCAAAATGGCGATGATCATCTGCTGTGGCATCTGCGGTTCTGTGCCTCCAGCTTGATACGAAGAAATGATGCCATGCTCACTTATGAAACTAAACTGGGAAACAAGACCAGTGCTTTCCTATTTTAAATTTGGAAAGGAGGTTCCTGGCACTACTGTACAAGAAAATATTGATGATGATGACTAAGAATGAATATAAAAATGGCACACGGAAAGCAAATGAGTGATCTGCATGAATCTAATTTACGGTGAAAGTGTCTGCAATCATAGTCATGCAGGTGTAAAACCTCATGTCTAATTCAAATAAGTGATAAAAAGATTTCTTCATTTTTTTTTATCTTTACCGGCATCATTAAGTTTTGGTTATCCAAAAACATTATTGCAATAATTACCACAAACATCACTGGCCAATTACTAAAGTCGTTATCTCAACTACAACAACATCATTAAGATCACATTAACTAACCTCTGTTTTGTTGCCTGTGTAGGATTGAAAATTTATGCTTCAAATCCATTTGTTGATGGAGAAACACAAAGAGAGAGAAAGAAAAGCTGCCCTGGCAGACTGATAAGCCAAATGCAGATTTTGACTTTATTTTGTCACATATTTTTATTTTGTTGGAAGTTGAAACACCAGTGGGATGTTTCCAGTGGATTTTGGACTGTTGTCCAAAGTGACCAGAACAGTTGGGATCTACAAGTGGATAATCATGTAGTTCTCTACATTTTGTGTATTTAAAAAATAAGTATCAGTTTGTATTTCTAACAATTTGTTGTGAAATTTGCTGTTAAATAGGCGCTGAGAACTGAACCCTTTGTCTTTAAGAGCTTTATTAAATCTTGTTATAACGAAGAGAGCAATGTCACATAAGCAAAGTTCCTCAGAGCTCTAGCTGCTTGCAGGCAAACACAAAATCTATATTCTGTTTTTGAAACCATACATCGTCTTCCCACTCCCCAAGATGACCTTCACATGCCAACAGTTGAAGCAAGGCTCCATGTTACACTACTGTGTTGATATCTAACACTTTGTTTATATCTTTGTTGCTCTATTTCACCTAGTGATTTTAGGTGCATATTAGAAAATAAAAACTCAAATGTTAAATTTTCCACAAACAAATTTACAAACTATTATAAATGCAAATACACCACATTTGAAGTACACTGTATTAAAATGTTAATAGATTGGATTTATATAGTGCTTTTCCATTCATTCCAAAACACTAACAGCACTTTACACTAGAGCCACATTTATCCATTTGGATTAACATATGATGACCCGGAGACAACAAGGGGTTAAGTGCCATCCCCAGGGACACATTGATATGTGGTAGGAGGAAACTGGAACTGAGCCCTTGTCTTTTTGATAGCTAAACAACGACTGTCCACACTGAGCTGCAGGCAAGCTATGGTCTCACTGTCTGATTTTAAAACAGAAAATTTTTCCTGTTTAGGTCAGTTAGCATTACCTAAATTATTTGTCCAAATAATGAGAGAGAGAATGTCTGAATTTATTAAAATTCAGAAGTTCACATAAAATTCCTTAGTATTTAGTAGAATAGCCTTTCAAACTGTATTGCTTAGGTCAAGCAATTTGGATATCTTCCTCAAGCTTCTCTCAACAGTTTGCTGGAATTTTGTCCCTTTCTTTATAGCAGAACTGGCTTAAATGAGTCAGGTTTGCAGGAGTCCTGGCTTGCACACACAGTTGCAAGGTTCCCGCTGTTACCTTTGTATGCAAAAACAAAGCGATTAATTGTGTTAAAATTTTTAATATGTTAAAATTTATGTAATTAATTAATCGAGATTAATGTAATAATGTCCTGGCCCTGGTTAATTTATAACGATTTTATCTAGTCATAGCCTGAGATTACTCATATTCTCAAGGAAAACACATCAAAATTATTTTCAGACATGAGAATTTTTAACTTTCAAAAATTTTGATATTAAGTTATTTTTATTATACCTTTACACAGTCGAGCAGTGCATCAGAAAAAAACTCCCCCTTCCAACTGACTTTCACCGTCATTCATATTGATATTTCTTCATGTCTATAACATGCTTGTCTGACACACTTACATTATCGCATAAAATATACAGCCTCATTCCTGTAGCTTACATTACTGCTTTTGAGTTTGAAGTCCTCTTCGATTTCATCAGCGCTGTCATCATCAGACACCTCCCCCTCCTCAGCATCCGCAGACAGATAGGCGGGGAGACGCTTTCCCTGAATGGAGAAGAGATAAAGGGAAAGAAGAATGAAACACACACATTTGATCATTGAATGTTCCATGTTAAGAGCAGTACAATCCCTCCTTCAGTCTTTTGTTTACATATAGAAGCCCACACAGGTTTAACCTTAGTGATGGTATAAAAATAAAAGACCTACAATTCAATCTTTTATTTTCACCCATGCAGGAAGAAAGGATGTACAGTGCCATGAAAAAGTATTTTCCCACCACCATCATGTTTTACTGTCAGTATGATACTTTACTGAAATGCTGCTTTAGTTTTACATCAGATGTATCAGGATGCTCATCTTCCAAAAAGTCCTATTTTTATCTGTCTGTTTATTGAAAATTTTCCAAAAAGTGTTGGGGATCATTAAGATATTCTTGGGAAATTGGAGTTTGGTCTTTGTCTTCTTTATGGTCAACATTGTTTTTAGTCTTTCTTACTGTTCAATCATGAGCTCTGTAGCTAACTGAGGTGAAGCCTACATTCCTTTGGATGTTGTTGTGGTTTCTTTTGTGTCCTTCTGCATGAGTCATTGATGGGCTCTTGGAGTAATTTTGTTAGGGCAGCCACTCCAGGGCAGTTTTTCCATGTTTCTCTATTTGTGATTAATGGCTCTCACAGTATTTCACAGGAGTCCAAATGCCTTGGAAATAGTTTTGCAGCCCTGAACAGACTAATAGATATCAATGAATTTTTTTTGTCATTTGTTCTTGAATTTCTCTAGATCATAGCATGATGTGTTGCTTCATGAGATATTTTAACTACCTCATGTTGTCAGACAGGTATATTTAAGTGGTTTATCAATGCTACAGGTTATGGGCAATATGGCTTTCTGCCCTGGCTGCCATATTGTTGGGAGGGAAATACTAACAGTTGAAAAAGAAAAATATATCTGTCAGTTGTATCATACCTGATTTTTGCAAGTTTATTCTGTTGGGATCGGGCATTGCCATGTGATGCTGAAGTTGGTATCTAATTTGCAGCTTTCATTTTTTTCCATTTTTAAAGGACTAAGCTGGTCAAGCCTAAACTTGATTCTAGTCAACATTCATACAAGAACCACTGCTGGCAGTTATTAGACCTTGGTGTGGCTAGACAAATCCAACCAAAAATGCAGTTAATAACAATTAAATCTTTATCTAACAAGGGGGGGCGGGGCGACTGTATTTTTACATGCTCCCAGGTTGGTTTGAATAATTTTTCCCTGAATAAATGAGATCTTCATTTTAAAACTACTTTTCTGTATTAACTCATCTCTGTGTGATATAAGAATTTTTTGATGCTCTGAAATATTTACGAGTGACAAAAAAGGCAAAAAAAAAATAAAAAAAAAATAGGATCAAATACTTTTTCATAGCACTGTATATTAAGGTAACCTTAGCATATCTGAAGGTCTTTTACCCAAATTTGCAACCATAATGAAAACAGTTTCTGGTACATTTAGACACTCAAGAGGGCACATGCTGTAGCTCTCACTTTTGAAAACACATAGATCTGCAGAATCCCCGTGAAACTCCCTGAGAAGCTATTTGGACGCACTGAAAGCCTATTAGTGAGTCATTCTCAAAGTGTGAGTGGGAGTTTGGATTTTCCAAGCATCTTCTTCTAATAAAAACTGGAAGCTTAAAGCTTCCCGCAGTACATTTAGCCCCTCCCAGGTTGACACCACTGCCCTCCACTTCAACCACTGCCACAAGCAGTCTATCACCCTTCTTTGTAAGTGTGATTGTTCAAAAACCTTTTATGAAATATCTCTTTCTGCAATACTGTGTCATCTCTGCTCTGCTGGTCCACAGGGCAAGTGAGAGGGTGAAAGGCTGTCAAACAAGGGCAGAAAGGAGGAGAAAAAAGAAGGGGCAGTAAAAGGCCTTTATAGAAAATCAATAATGCTCCTTTTCAAAGACATCTGGCCTAAAGGGGACAAGGCCAGGAATCCTACAGTGCAAACTTTCTTTACACAACAGACGAACACTGTTTATTTGATTATCTAATGATTGTTGACAGCCTTTGGTAATATAGATGTTGTGATGTTTGACGTCATCAAAGCAATGTCTATTTTATTTTCCTAACTGTGCTTGGTTAACTTATTTGAGTCCAGGTATGTCAGACCTGATGCACCGTTCCTCTTCCTGAGCACCTGCCTGGTCTTCAGAGCTCAGCAGGTGCTAACAAGAGATAAGCCTTTGAGGCTTAGACATGGCAATTCTTTCAAATAAACAATTATACAGACCTACACTGCTTCCTAACCAGTGTGCTTCCTTCAATAATGTCAGGTAAAGCAGACCCTATATTAAGGTTAAGGTTTTCAGCTTTAAGCCCCTGTAAAAGCTTGCAGTTTTACCTGTGGTATTATATAAATAGAATGATATCATTTATTGTTTTTACTGTTTTAAAACGGTGGTAATCTAACAAACAGGAAAACCTTCAACGTAAATGTATAATAAAAAACACAAACATTAATTTGACGTAAAAAATGAGTAAATAAACAGGAAAAGGTCAACTTAAAAGATTGGAGAATAAATGGTTACTTGTAGATTTTAAGTTTCAGCAACTTTAGTATGTTTTTATGTGGTGTAAAAGCAAACAAAATTTAAAAAAAACACTTCAGGTATTGTCACTAGAGAGTTTCTGGTCCCATTTTCCCCCAACCAAGCTTCTGATCTCAGTCAATATTTCTTCAGGATTTCTGAAGGTCTTTTTGCCTCCTTTTCACACAGTTTCAGTTCAGTACCTCCCTGTTTTGAAAACAACAACAAAAAAATTGTGTTTGTTTGTTAAGCCACTAAACTTAGATGTATTGACCTTTCAGACATAACTACACTCCAAAACCCAAGAGATGAACTAATGGTGTCTCTCCACAAAAGTAAAAACTTACCAGAGAAGCCTATTTTAAAGTGCATCTTTAGGAAATTTATAACCAACAGGCTGTACAGTTACATAATTTCTTTCACCGAAGCAATGAAAGATACCAAAGATAACACAGTTTGACACATTTAATTAGGAGTTTGTCCCGAGTATGCAATGCAGTACTTTTAAATGTTTAGCATCAGAATTCCTAACCATGTGTGGTTTGCAAATATAGACACATATGCATTGTAGACTTTTCAGATTATTTTGTTAATCTAATGAACCTGTGTTTATCCTATATAGTCTAGCATTTACACTCTTTATGATGACATTCCCAGTGAAAGTGAGACTGTATTAGCTGAAGCAACCTCCTGTCTGTGTCATTTGACCTGACCTTTTTGTTGAACTGATATCCCCAGAAAGCTCACCATGTAAGAGAGAGAGCTGTGCAGAACATACTTTCTGTTCAAGAGATCTTTTGATTCTACAGGTTTGGCAAGAATCGGGCCTTTTCTGCAGCTAATGAAATTGAACCACAACATGGGGCAATTAGTTAATGATTTAACAAGTAGCACAGTTATATTTTCACAAAGAGACAGATTGCTTGGATTGCTTTTTTTTCCCTTGACAAAAGAAATTGAGATTTTTTTTTTAATTACTCAGGTAATCTTTCTCTGATACCAGAATCTGAAAATAATTTGAAACATGTAAATGTGGCAAAAAAGTAAAAATAGAAGAAATATATAAGGTGCCACATACTTTTGTGAATACATTTGCTTGAATGAAGTATTAGACATAGATTTGATGTCAGCAAATCCCTAACCTTAATGACTCAAATCAGTTTAGAGGGACAAAAGAATCAGAACGAGGTGATTTTCAAAGAGATATTGGTTAAAACCTGGCAAACAGATTTTAAGGCTTATGCATCTCATGCTACCTATGTCAAGTCTAAAGTTTTTTTCTGTTTCATAAAGACATGATAACCAAAGATTGTTTTGGGCTTAAAACTTCAGATTTTTTTTCATTTCTTATAATTCTTACTCAGTTACAACACAATATGCCGCTGAAGTATATTAGGGGTTGTCTGTAATATGCCTCTGTGAGATGTAGAAGTGAAGACCCTGCAAGACAAACTTAAATAAGTCAACATATTTATTAAGCAGTCCAGTCCCCGCTGAAACTAGAGTCTCTCTGCCTCTTTACAGTGGTGGAAGCAGCACATGAACAGCTTCCCATATTTGTTATCATTATGTCTAACCATCACTTGTGTACACGAAACCTTAGAACATGTTCTTCACTGAGACCCATCTCTATATATGACAGCCTGCAGATGTGGAATGCAGGCACATCACACATTTGTCTCTAGGTCAGTCCAAGCACAAAGGGTCTCATCTTTTAGATAAGTTATCGAGACATAAAGTTATAACCTGTTTTCAGATATTATTCTGCCATGACCAAATACAATAACTGGGTAGAGAGGGAAAAAAAACTTTGAAAAACCTTCAGAAGGCTTGTATAACTCTTAAGACGACTTTAAAAGAATCACATCAAAGTCTGAGTCTTTGATCGTAAAGTAAAAAGAAAATAGGGTGCCTTTATAATTTTAAACATCACTGTATTTTAACTTATTACAAACACCAGGCAACTACAGAGGATTCATTATCATCAGTATTCTGAGAGTTACAAATGCAAACTTCCTAAAACACAGATAACTGGGGTGTGAAGAGCTTTTTAATGTAACGTGTCATATGCAAGAGAATGTTAAGCACAAACATTATCCAAATTCCTGCAATAGTCAACAAACGTATACCAGCTTTTCAGTCAGTTTTCTTTCTTTTTTTAAAAAATTGTTTTTCTTTACTGAAACATGCAACAACTGTTGTTTTTCATGAGAAATTAGTATGAAATTGGGTTATTCATGCTACTTAATTTGAATAAAGTTGCTTATTTGGGTAGTTAATGTAAAAAAGATGTATTTAAACTTATTGAGACTTGAAAATAGTTTTATTCTCACATTAAAGATTTATCTGTAATATATAACTCTAATTTATTTTTCAATGTTAAAATGGGTAGTATTTGAAAAAAAATATGACAACCCCAAATGAGTCACCAGTTAGCTTATATGATACAAAATATTTAAGCCAACAGTCTGTCTCTGAGTTAATTTATGCCAGAAACTTCTACTTCCCTTCCATCCCATGTATGATTAATAAAATGACCTACTTTTCTCTCACTGTTCCTTCTCCTCATCTCTTCGTAGGAAGTAATTAGTGGCCATGCAGTTCTGATCACACTCCCCACCCTTGGTAATGCACATTAGGTAAAATATTGACAGATAATGAGCCCTTCTTTCTTCTCCACAGTGAGTGGAAGGAACCACAAAGAGGGTGGAAGTAGATGCCTTCATTCACACTTTCACAAGGACAGTGAGCTGTAAGTCCTCCTTCCATTTCATGAGTTTTAAAATTAAAAACACAGACTCCCAGTCCATCTTGCAATTAACTATCCACTGATGTATCCTTACTTTGATGAGGATCTTTCCTTGTAGGCTGTGTGGACTGGGTAATATTTTGGAGTCTCTGCTCAGCACATCTCCCACGTCCAGTTTGTCTCCAAAGATTTCCCGCAGGTACTGTGCAATCTTCTTCTGCTGCTGGATGTTACAGTGGTTCTCAATGGACAGAATCACTGGATATCTTCAAGAAGGATAAAAAGAAAAAACAAACTTTGCTTAAACTTGTTAAAAAATCTGAATACTTATCTGAAACACAACAAAAACAAAAACTTCTACTTTGATTTTTTTTTTACCTCTGTTGCATGCAGCTTTTCTTCTCTATAATATTTTGTGTGTGTTTGCACATTTCGTAATGTCTTTGTGTTTTCATTTACAGGTTTGTGGCCACAGCTCAAATGTCAAGATTATCAGACTGACAACTTTACCTTAGGGGGACACTATCCTGCTCCCTCTGCCTCGTCCTCTGATCTTCAAAACAAACACGAATATGCACACATACACACATTTCTACTCTTATACACACACTCAAATCTGAGTGTCATTTATATCACCAGGGAAACATTCAGTCTATCCTTTCCGCAAAACCACAAGGTAGTTCAATGAGTTGCGTGAACGGCGAATCAGTACACTTCAGTGTTGCCCTGAGGCTATTAATCATATTAACATGCAGCACTGAGGATAAAATATCAGCTGGATCTTCTAGTATAAAACAGTAAACAGGACAGACAAAAGAGAGCGGATAATAAGGCAGAGTATGTTGAGCTTTTTAATCTGTTCTCCCTGTCAGCAATATAACAGATTGCAAATTAATAAGGCATGAGTTGATGAGAATCTACAGTTTTTTTCTAATTAGCAAAGGTAAGTGTTGTCTTTAGAGAGTCAGTGATGAACAAACATATCCTAAGAAATGTACGTACTTTAAACATTAAAACCATTAATGTTAGAGTTATAGAGTTATTTAAAGCTTTTATGTTCCAACAAACAAAATTAAACAACCAGGAACAAGTCAGAACGAAGCTGTTGTGAAAATATTATCGGTTATAGTTTTAATGCTGATAGCTTTTTATTTTCACAAGGTGAATCTCTTTCTTTCCTTTCTCCCATATCCATCTGGCAACACTGCTGCAGTCAACTAAGAAGGAGCAAATGAGATAACTTTCTTACCCTTAGTGGATAATTTATATAAACAGATAATTTATATAAACAGGTAATTTATATAAACAGCACCACCTTATGAAAGACCCACAACAAACAACCCAGGGGACTCCACTGTGTTATTTCGAGCAAAGTCTTCAGGAAGTGACAAAGCTGCATAAAAACTCAAAATATTTGTTTTGCAGTTCCAGCATTTTGTCCTACCACTTGTGAAATTGCAGTATGTCATCAATACAGAAGCAAGTGTGGCAAAAAAAAAAAAAAAAAAAAACTTGTATTCCTTCATTTCAGCAGACTTAAGGATTTAAAAAAGAAAGCAATTCTATATTTAAAAAATGAGAGGATTTGAAACATTTTGATTTACAAATAGATTTTTGCATCCAATATGAATTTTACCATGTATGTAGCTTTATAGAAAATTGGTTTAAAGATTGTTTTTAAAAAATTTATTTTGTTGTGTCGATAACAGTAGAATAATTCCAAAAATGTAAGAGTTAATACATAGATTAATAGACTAATAAACATCAAGCTGCAGTCAGACAATAGGAATTTAGCTTGCAGTTCAACAACCATCTAAACAAAATTGGCTGCCTGAAGAAAAATATGCACTAATCAATTAACATAATATATCTGGGCTTTTCAAACATTTAAGAAATTTAAATATTTATTTGTAAATCTTCTGTTTTCAAGAAATCAACAAAAGGTAAATTATTATATAGTATCAAACTATATTTTTAAACTATTAACATACATCAATTACCTATGTCTGACATGTCTGAAAATTTTAAATTAGGCCACTTGGCTTTAATCTAAATTTAAATTTCCACAGCATACAGAATGTGGCAGCATTTTTGGTTTAATTAAATTGAGTCAATTTAACAGTGTCTGTATTTAAATAAAATAAACATCTTTATAACTCAGTCACAGTCAAGATTAGAAGCTGTGAGTAGTAAAAGTGGGCCAATATGTCAGCATGAAACTGCATCAGTCAAAATTTTGTTTCGGTACCACTGGGCCCAACAGAGACAATCGGTGGTTCCTCGGGGAGCCAGACGAAGCATTGCTCAGCAGATGGTTCAGTTATAGGTGCTAATTACTGCCAGTATCACAGTTCCTGAAAAAAGACATGTTTTTCTTGCTTTTGTATTTTGTTTATTGATATACATTTTTTGTTAAATACCTTGGAGTGCTCTGCCATAAAATCTGTCAATACTGCCTGATAAAAGTGTGGCCATTAGGTTGTTTACCCACATAAATCTTAGACTGTGTTTTTCAGAGGGGTGACCCCCTTCCTGTCTCTGAAAAAAATCAGCCCTTGAACAATGGCCTTGTTACAGACAGGCATGTTCTTCACTTGCTGCCAGCAAAAATGACTAGACTTTTTATTTAAATACTGCACTTTTAAGCATTTGTTGCTCTGGTCTCAGTTAATTTAAAAAGTCATTTTTGCATTAAATTTTATATTTCCATGCATAAAAAGATGTCTTTGGCTGAACAAGATAGACTTTGGTTAAGTGTTACATTTCTGCTTACAAACTTCCTTTCTCATCCTTTAGAGTTAGTGTTTCTTACTCCTGTGTTATTTTTGTCCAGGCCAAAGATATCGAAAAATACATGAAAATACCTGAAATTCTGAAAATATTCATGGCGTGAATTCTTAGGGATCTCTTTATGCTTCTAACTTCAGTTTTATTTAGGGTTTTTAATTAGATAGACAGACAGACCGATAGATTCATTACACACAGTGATATATTTCTGTTGTTTGTGATGAACATGGCTTACAGGTAATAAAAACTCCACATGTAGTATCCCAGAAAAATTTTAGACCACAAAACACCAATAAAAAAAATACTTTTATTCCAGATATGTTGACCAGCTGAGAAGTATATCCATAATATTTACAATATATCCACTTATTCTTCTAGAATGAACTACTGCATCAGTGCAGCATGACATGAAGGTAATCACCTGTGGCACTGCTGAGGTGTTAAAGAAGCCCAGGTTGCTTAAATAGTGGCCTTAAGCACATCTGCATTGTTAGGTCTGGTGTCTCTCATTTTGCTCTTAAGTCAGGTGACTTTGTGGGCCAATAAAGAACAGTCATATCATTATCAGGTATAAGCATTAGGTATTTTTCTGTAGGGCTAGTTGCCAATGTCTACAGGGACATGAAATCAGAACCATAAAGCTTGTCAGTAGAGGGAAGCATGAAGTCCTTCAAAATGTCCTAGTAGATAGCTGTGCTGACTTGGAACTTGATAAAATGCAGTGGACAAACCCCAGCAGATCGCATGGCTCCAGAAATCGTCACTGAATGTGGAAATGTCACACAGGACCTCAAACTACTTGGATTCTGTCTTTTCAGTTTTCCTCCAGACTCTTGGATTTCCAAATGAAATGCAATTTTGGGGTTTCACTAGCTTTAACCTACAAACATCACCATTCACATAAAGAAACTTGAACTATGTCACCCAGTGTGCAATGAAGCTATACAAAGAGGTTTATTTTCTGAATGTATTTACTGAAATACATGATCTTTTCAATGATATTTCAATTTATTCAGCTGCACCTCATAAGAAATATTCAGCTAGATTTATGTTTTACACATTGCCTAAACATTTAGGGGGTAAGCTTTAACTTCAACAAGTAGATGATGATTGCATAAACTCAGAAATGGAATTCAAAACAGTAATATACAATTTATACTGAAGAGTGAAATAGTTGCTTGAAAATTTATGTTAGTGGGAAAACTGTCAAAAAGCTTTGCAAAAGGACCTCAGTTTAAGCAACAGGCAGCTTTGACTTACTGGTTATTTATAAAGGCATATTTGTTGATGGTCTCTATAACGGACTTGAAGGTTATTTTGGATGTCAGGGTGTATCCATGCTGCACCATCGGCTCTCCATCGGGTCCATCCCAACAATCAACTGTGGGAAAATGATATAAAAAAACAGTCTTGAGTATAAATAATATGTATTTATTTCTAAAGTGAAACAGCAGCGTCTTTCACTTTTTTTTTTATCCTGAGGTGTAAAAACTGTTTGAGGTTTTTGTTTATTCAAATGCATCTGGGGATTTGAATAAGTTTTTAAATAGCAGTGAACTTTCTAAACATCAAAAAATGATTTATAACAGTGATCGATAAAACAGAGCTAACCTTTTTGTTTTAAATGACACAGCCGTCAAGGAAAACACTGATTCCAATAGCTTGTTCTCACAGCAGACAAACTGATTAGTCATAGTAAGATAAACCCGGCGAGTTACTAATGGCAAAATGATGGTGCTGTTCTGTCTGAGCCATGGCAGAATGACAAGTGAGACGGTAGAAATAATATCGTGACTGAGCTATTGTTAACATAATATAGAATTTCCACCAGATGTTTTTTTTTTCAGTTATTTCATAAAGCTGCAGTATGAATGCAAATGTGAGCGCACCTTCAACACAGCGGCAGCCAGACTGCAGCACCCAGGCATACATGTCAGTCTTGGAGTGAGAGAGAAGCTGGTCTCCGGTCAGGTATGTGTTATGAGAGGAGGCGATGAAGTAGTTACACAGAGGCTGCTCCATGTCCTGGTTCACCTCATGATGCAGAGGGTTGAAAATGTCACACGTTGGACTGCGCATGAAACTTGTGAAGCCTGGAGCAAAAATTTCAAATGAAAGAAGATAAACCCGTTGGAATCACACCAGACTGTGTGCCATCCTTATACTAAGTCTGATGCTTCCCCCCATTTACAAAAGGCCTTTTATGTCATGCTTAACATGGTAATTGTCTGTCTGCCAATGTGTTTGCTAGATGATAAACTCTGAAAAACTATGAGATAGTGAAATACGGTAAACACACTTATTATTCACGCAAGATGATTCCCAGTGGCATCGTTTATCCCACGACTTTCCGTCTTGTTGTGTTTGGATTTAACATACACAAGTGCAACATCATCAAACAGATGGAGTGCAGATAAGAGCTGCAGAAGGAAGACAAATTCTGATGACAGTAAATTCTGTACTTGTATTCAAACATTAGCAGCAGGACAAAGTGTAAAAAGATGGATAATATAATATAATATAATATAATATAATATAATAATTATTATTATACTTACATCTAAAACAGCCAGTCAAGTTTACGTTCCTGTACACTGATTAACAATAATATTATGGCCACCCGCCAATGGAAAAAATAAAGTACTTAAGACCCTTGAAGGTGTGCTGTAGTACCTGGCACCAATATGTTGTAGCAGATACTTTGAGTTCTGCAATTTGCTAGGTGGGGCCTCCATGGGCTTGCTTGGTCAAGCACATTCCACAGATGCTCAACAGATTTGAGATCTAGTGAACCTGGAGGTCATGTCAACATCTTAGACTCACTGGGCATCTCTGAGCCATTCCTGAACCAAGAAGGCCCATTATCCTGCTGAAAGAGGCCATGCTGAAAGGGACCAGCATGGGCACCATGACTGATCTGTGGCTATGCATCCCCATATGCAACAATTTGTGATGCACTGTGTATTCCAACACTTTTTTAATCAGAACCAGAATTAACTTTTTCAGCAATTTCAGTAGCTCATTTATTCATCTTTCCCCATGTGCATTATCATTCTTGGCTAATCATGATCCTTTCACCAATTTACCAGTTTCTTATTTGAATCACTTTTAATTGAAACTGACACAGACCAGGAACACCCACAATAGCTGGTGTTTTGGGGATGCTCGGACCCATTTAGCTAGCCATCGCTGCCCATTCCTCTACATCAAGTTTGAGAACACAATATTTACTTACTGCACAATATATTTCACTTACACTACAAAGCTCCTATTGTAATCCCTTTGTGAACCATTTAACTCTATCCTCTATCATAAACTTCACATGTACATAAAAGTTCTAAGACATATATTCAATATGGGTTAGAGAATCAAATTTGCTTGGCTATTTTTTTCTTTCTTTGGTGAGAGATCTTTACTTGCATATAGATTGTGATTTATTTAATTTTTCTGAAATATGCAAATGAAATCTGAGGTTGACTGCTGAACATGACTTTTTCATTCCCCTTGCTTTTTTTATTCACTGAACCCCTAAATCTCATTTATTAGTCATCTACGTGATCATTTGCAAGATCTCCATATCGGTTTCACCAATCAATGACTACAGCAGTTACTCAATGAACAGTGATCATAAGGGTTTTCAAAATGTGAGTTAAAGTTTCAGTAGTTGGTCACAACCACAACCTATGTGCTTGGATATTGGCTTAAAACAAACAAAAAGTTTCAGTTTTATGTGTTTTCACATGTGACCGGTGTCATGCCTGCAACTTTTAGATGTGTTTCTACTTCAGCACATTAAATAATCATTAAATAATGAGGTCATTAGCAGGACTCTGGACAATTTGACAGCATACTAAGGAGGTAATTCAGCAATTTGATTCAGGTGTGTTGGATCAGGGATAAATCTGAAAGTTGCTGGACACCAGTCCGCAAGGCCTGGATTTGAAGACCCCTGTTTAATGTTATGCTTCACAAAATAAATCTATTTGAGGGTTTCGCAGAAAATGAAAGTACAATAACATTATGACTTCAAGATATTAAAGATGAGTGAGAAGGAAGAGAAAAAACTCAATCTCCTAACTTAAAGAGGAAAAAACACTACTGTGAAAACTAGGACCTGAAGCCTGTAATGAGCAAAAGGTTAATCAAACAAACTGTTAATGAGAAAATAGCTTGTGGAGTTAAAATTTAAAAGGGAGGAGGATTTAGAAGGTTTAATACAAATGAGATATATAGTAATAGTTTTAGTAGTGGGAGTCAGTATAGATATGAACTTTACGTTCACAATAACGACACTTATATATTACTGAATTGCTCCTATCACTTTGAAAAGAGCATCTAATGCAAACTTTTGTGACTGCTGCTGTAATACAAAAGCTCAGTCAATATGAAAATGTGTACATCTCTGGAATGCAGGGAGGCCATCAGACATAACAGTCATAGCTGGTCTTCATGCTTCAGAGACAAAGATTAGTCCTCTTCCTTTATTCACCTGTCCCCCAACACTGTCTCATTTTCTATCTTCCACAACCCTCATTTTAATCAGACACTTTTCACAGTACAGGTACTTTTCCTCTTTGGGCTCATCCTTCAGTTACTTAATTAGGTTACAATAATTTATATATATATATATATATATATATATATATATATATATATATATATATATATATATATATATATATATATATATATATATGGTACATAAATATACAGGTGAAGTTCAATAAATGATTATATAATTTATAGGTTCATTTATATTGGTAATTCAATTCAAACAGTGAAATGTATATATTATACATACACATTCCATACAAAATAAGATATTTCAAATGTTTATATGTGGTAATTTTAATTTTTTTTTTCTTAAAGGTAATTAAAACACAAAATTCAGCCTTGTGAATCTCCCACAAACTGTTGGGCTTTGCTTCACAATCCCCTCAAAGCTGTGTTTATCCTTCTTGCTTGTGCACCTTTTTCTACCACACTTTGTTTTCAACTAAACCTCTATTAATATTCATGGAGAAATAATTACATGCTTAGCAATGCCAAAAAGAATTTAGGGAAGGTCATTAAATGTGCAGCCAAGCATCATTAAATAAAATGATCATACTGGGAAAAGTTATTCAATTCTCGCTTGCTTTTTTTGAATCAGGTTATCTCTAAATCTGTGAACAAACATTTATCTTTTTGTTGTTTTATTTTGCAGTATTTTTATAACAAGACAGATATCCTTAAGTCTTAAGCCTAAACAAAATTTTGTTTGTCATATGGCCTGTGGGGCACAGCTCAGTTCAAAACTGTCTTTAACTTTGAAGTGAATTTCTCAATGCACACAGATATTGTCTTGCTGTAGCCTACATTGCCTGCTCACTTGCAAGGGTGGTTTGTTTTCCTGCATAACATTTGCCTCACAGCATAATTGCCTAAGTCATATTTTGGCCAAATTAAGATATCTGTGTAATATTGATCTCCTTACACTTCTACATCACCCTGCCTAACTGCCTGGGTCCTCAGCCAATCAGAATACTTATTACAGGCTGATAGAGCAAAGAAATGACAAATACAGGGGGGTGATAGAAAATAATCCACTGAATGTAGATGCATCAAAGGTAAAGAGAAACTTTGGAAAGGTAGGAACTAATAAGAAAGTTACCTTCTATCCCCAAAACGGCTCTTTGTTTGTTTTCTTCAGACACTTCGAACTTGTCAATGATTTCTGCAACATACTCCGAAGTCACATTGGTCATCTATATAAAACGAAAATGGACATAAAAATAGGCAAGAAAAAAATCATGGTTGCTTTGTTAAATACAACAAGTGAAATAAATTTCTTACAAGTGTTGTAAGAAAAAAAAATCTAGAAATGTAAAATTATGTAAATTCTTCTAATGATAATAATAATAATAAAGATTTAGAATGTATGTGGATTATCATAGGTTGGGGACAATTAAATCCAGCAAAATTACTGCTTATAAATCAGAAGGAGAGAGAATTTTATGTCAGAAAAAATCAGATAACTATTTAAACCAGTCAAGATCCCCAGCAAGACCAGCCAGTTTAGTTATGATAGATCAAAGGAAGAATTTCTCTGTTGTAATAACATAAATAAAGCCTTTTTTTCTGTGATCCTATTTCATATTAAAGAGGCTAACTGTAGGAAAGGTGTTTTTTGAAAGAAAATTTGCCAGGTTTATTTCCTCACCTTCTGCTCATTGTGCAAG
Source organism: Anableps anableps (assembly GCA_014839685.1). Lineage (NCBI taxonomy): Eukaryota > Metazoa > Chordata > Actinopteri > Cyprinodontiformes > Anablepidae > Anableps > Anableps anableps. Next base: position 10,579,328 of record CM026068.1, on the reverse strand, counting down.
AAGTTGGCGAGCTCCTCTGCAGTCAGGTGGTCCTTCCTGTCACTGTACGCCATCATAAGTAGGAAGAGGTCCCTTCTCAGAGACATCATTTTGTAGAAGACAGAAAACTCCTCGTATGTCAGGGTACCCTGGTGATCATCAGTATCTGCTTCCTAAACAGGTGAGTAAATGATGCATTCTTATTGATGCTTTTTCTTTTAATTTACACTGTTTTAGTTATATAAAATCTTCATTGCTTATTGAAATGAAAGAAAGAATTCCTATTGGTGTTTAAGCCTTTCACTAAAAATAGTTTTGCTGCCTCAGAACATATTAAGTCCTTGGCATTAAAATCAAACTTCACCGGTTATCTATCCAACTTTTTTTTTTTTTTTTTTGTAATACAAATGAGCATGTGTGTGTCATCATTTGACTCATCTGACAGTTTGTGTCCCAGCAAAGCAAATACAATTCCCTCCTCACAAGAAATGAGGAAACATACAGTCAGTGTCACTACGATTTAGTCAAAGGAAAAATTAAGTTGATTCAGTCTGACAGTTACGCATAGAGGCTTTAATGTGTAAAATATGTCATTAGAGAAAACACAAGAACAACAACAAAACTGAAGACATAGCATCATCATAGAAACAGAAACAACAACACAAAAAAGACGAAAACCAAATAAAATGAACTAAATTAAATGTTAAATTGAAAGGACATGAAATTAGCCTTTGGAACTTTTTTTTTTCTTGGAGCAACTATCAAATCATGTATTGAAATATATTTCTTTTGGTGAGCTTATTTTAAAATTTTTGCTTTTTTTACTTTGTTTTTTGTGTCAAACCATAACTACAACAATGGATTACTGTAGGTAATGAGCTAAAAATAATTATTTTTGACAAAAAACACATAAATCAGTCAAGCATACAGATGTGCACAAGTGTCTCTCCAAATTCCCCAACAGCTTTTCTCCTCTTTTTCACTCTCATATAACTGTAACCAGCAATCAGGCAAAATGTACCAGCCTTTTGACATGAACAAATCCCCTCTACAGTTTATTATTTTTCTCTTTTCAAAGCCTACATTTCACTAAACATTGATCAACTCTTCTGATTTTACTCCCCCAATCTTGCTACATTTACTTGCTGGTATTCAAGGTCTAAAACAAACTGTATCTCGCTGGGTCCACTCAATTACACAACAAATCTAATAATATCAAATATCCCTTCCATCATGGCCTCATAGTACCTCAATTGGGGCAACTAGGGACTTGATCACACATGCACACACACAATCTAAACACAAAGCAACCAGCAGGATAAATCACTCTGATGGACTTAGAATGTGTGGACAGAAAATAAACAGATTTTAGGTATTTTAGGCTACACAAGCTGTTAAAATGGCAACGGTACTGTCTGTTACAGCATAAACAAGAGAAAATAAAGTGACAACTTTCTCAGGCTGGTCATAATCCAAAAAGTGTGTTATTTTATTGTTTTACACTGGGATAAGGAGAAACCATGCTGATATTTACTCTATCGACTGAATTAATGGTAAAGATCAGGAGAAACCCCAAGCTACTAAAAGACACAGTGATCATAACAAACAAGTTTTCAAAAATTTTAAGAATACCTTGATTTTAGCATTTTTATTTTTGGATGATGGATTGAACAGCACTCAGTGGGATATTCAATGTTTAGGTTTAGGGATATTGTTTTGTAACCTAACCCTGCCCTAAACCTCTTCACAAGTTCATCCCTGATCTGTCTTGGTGTTTCTTGGTCTTCGTGATGCTTGAAGACAGTTTCTTCAGCCCTTATGAGAATACACCCACCTTTAACTATCTGCTTATCATCAATTCAGTTCAATTCAGTTTATTTATATAGCGCCAATTCACAACAAATGTTGTCCCGAGGCCCTTTACAAAAAAAAATCATCACATAAGTTATATGATATAAAGATCTTCAGTGTTCCAGTGTAGAAATTACTGTGGTTTCCCTGCTACTGCTTATTGTCTACCTTGACAGGGGTTACCTGTGCAGCCACCTGTCATACCTGCTCCCGTTTATCAGTAATAGAAGAATCCAGGCCACACTCTCTCATACACACTCTGTGAGTTTGCTCAAAATTGTTGTTTGTCTCAATGACCTCCACCAATTTTTTTTTACATGTATTTAAGCCTGTCTTGCCTTTCTTAAAACAGCAACTGATACAATATTTTGGGTGAAGCTGGCTTTCAGATAAAATATGGCAGTTTCCGAGTCACAAGTATTGTTGTTGAAAACATTTGCAACCATTTTAAAACATTTATTTTCCTCACTTTCACCTTCTATACATTATCTCACTGCTCCCTTGGTGATCAAAGAAATATTTTGAATGTTTAAATATTAAAAACTGAGTCTTGGCTCCACCTTTTCATTGTGCATCAGTTTTGACAACATTTAGCAGGTTTTATGAATTCACATATAGCTAAATGGTTCCAAGTGATCTGGGGAACTACATCACAATTGTAGTCTAATTTTGCCAAAAAAAACATTCAAAAGCATTGGAAACCTGCTTGAGTTAGCACTCATCTAAAAGTTATGACCCAACTATCATAAATATTAATACTCTTTCTGCCAAACTACTAAAATCTCAGGTCAGTGCATTTTTGTCTGCAGTTATTTTTGACACATTTCTGTTAATCCCACATGTGCATGTGGAAATTAATTGCAGTAGTAACGTGAAGTCAGTGTTATTTTCTCACCTGAAACATTTGCTTGACCTTCCTGCGTGGCAGATTAACATTCAGCTTGTGAAGAAGTTGGTAGATTTCGTCAATGTTCAGCATCCCATCTCCATTTTTGTCAGCTTCTTCAAACGTCTGCTTCATCCACGTCAAACGCACACATTAAGGAAAATAGGGTATGCTTCATGAAGTCTGTCAGTGCAATACTAAATATTTCCCCACTTCAGAAGTGCAGGGAGTTTATCCACTGAGACAAACACTCAGACTAAAATGAAAACTCAGACAAAGATAAATTATATGGAACCTCACAATATGTCTCAGTTTTGTGTTGAGCTGAAAGAATAATGCACATCACAGTGAGGCAATTTTGACAAAAAGATTGCATGCTTTCCAATGAGCAGAGAGGGACCTGTCAGTAAAATGATATTGACCTAAAATGTTTTCCCCTTTTCTGTAAATTGATCATGACAAAAAAAAGGAACTGCTGGGACTAGTAAGAAGGATATTGGTCGTGTGTGCGTTGTCGCTTGGCCAACGAGTCTTCATCACTAATCCCGGCCATCAGATAGCGGAGGCCAGTAATCCAGGTTCTGGCCTCCTCTGCATTCGATGTCACCAGGTCAAGGGACTCCATGTGGTTTCCATGGTAAACCGTAAAGCAGCAAGCCTGATCGAAGTTACCATCTGCATGCCGGTGGAAGATATCTGACTGACCACCCTCTGTCACCTTGTAAAGGGAATCTATGGTGACTACCATGGTGAAAAAAGACAGACAAAAGTCCAATAATTAGTAAAAAAATATGTCCATCTGTCTTTCCTGACCAAAATGTAGCATTGTTGAAGTGAATACAAATTCCCATTTCAGAACCATAAAACCTTTAGAAGGTATAAAACATGAATAAATCTCCAGCAGTCCTTGCATTGTTTTAAAAGCACTTTTCTGAAACCAAAAGACTGTTTAGAGTGATGCAGATGCTTGGAGGAATGTGACACATTCTTTCACACATTAGAGTAACAATGCTAATCAGAACCTGCACAGAAATAACATCTGTCTAAATGTAACAATTTCCATGTTTAAAAATTACTGTTTCTGTCACAAGCTGTCATTTGCCATTGAGGTGAATTACAGGCAGACTAGGCTTGCAAGTGAGATCTTTTAAATCCCCCCATATAGTACCAGTCTGTTAGGTCTCTGAGCTACTACTCCCAGAAAACATTTCTCCTGACCTCCTCCTCACTAGATAAATCACCATATAAATCTTCTCATTATGGATGCAAACTCAAGACTGAGATTTTTCTGTCACTACTTATGTTTTAAGCACCAATTGTGTTATGCATTGAGGCCTGAGTTTGGCAAAACAAAATTAAAATCACGGCTGTTCAGCAACTTTCATCTCTGTTATCAGATGTCCTGTGCAACCTTTTTTTTCTTTCACACTTTTTGCATGTTTTGGTCATGGACATTTTTTGAACTATAATGAGCTACAAATATGAATACAATAAAAAGAAAAAGTAAAAGTTGTAAAATTATGACAAATGCCCTTTAAGCTGAAGCATACATCCATTAGTCACATTCTTCACATTTATCATATTAATGGCAAACATAGGTATTAAAGAGTATATTTTTTTTCTGCCTTAGCAGCCCTGTTCACCACATTGAGCAGCAAAATTGTCCCTAATCTACAGCTGAAAATGTCCCTATGGTCAAGCTGTTAACTCCCAAGTGACCACAAACAATGTTCAGCAAAAATCCCTTGGTGTGCTTTTTAAAAAAAACTGGATATCTCTACAGAGTCACCTTTAAAAAAGCAATGTCATCTGTGAATCTCTAAGGATTTTACAGCTTCTGAAACCAACACATTATGACAGCCACCAAATTTTGTCTGCTACTTTCATCAGTGACATGAGACTCCTTTCATTGTTGGTAATGAGAAGCTTGGTAACACTTTATATTGCATTAATTTAGTGGATGTCTTTTTCTAAATGATTTCTCATTAGCATAAACAAAAAAATATTTTAAAAAGGGATTAAAAGTGCAGACAAAATACCAATCAGATAAGACACCAGTAAAGTAAGTTTAAAAAAAAAAAAGGCATGATAAAATACAAAAAAAAAAAAAAAAAAAAAAAAATTGTCTTAAAAGTTAGAGAAAACTAATTAGACTTTAAAAGAGAATTTACAAAAGGGAGAGAAGTGGGTTGTCTCATAATCAGCACACATCCAAGCCCGTTGAAGTGTCAGCTGAGTTTTCAGAACAGCCATGGCCAATTGATTAGCCGTCCTTAAGAACCGAGATGGAACATAACGCTGAAGCAGATCAGAAAGGCCATTCACTCATTTGGTCATTCAGTCATTTCTACACCAAATGGAGAATTTCAACATCGATTTTGAAGCACACAGGGAGTCAATGGAGAGTAAATTGAATACACATACTGTTTTCAAGTCTGTGTCCTCTGGCCAGAAGGTGAGCAGCAGTATTCTGGACCAACAGCAGGCCCCAAAGGGAAGCTTAGCAAACCCCAGCAGGAAGAGAATTTAAGTAGTCCAGACAAGTTGTAATAAATGCATAAATCACCTTTTGTGAGTATGGCCTTAACAAAACTAAATTTTAGCTAAGGACTGTGCCTCATTTGAAAGCAAATTTAAAGAACCTTGTGGCACTTAACAATAGGGAGACACAGGCTCAGATTCCAGTTCTACAAGAGAAAAAGAATTCCCATTCATTCTCCTAATTACTGTCTAATAAGCTCAAGCCTATTAACTGTGAAGTTTTTAAGCTCTGATCAATACATCTCTTACAAGCCAGTTAGGCAACAAAGATTATTTTTAAGATCTAAAAACACCTGAAAATATGTTCTGCTCTTCTGAACATAGCATCATTCCAAGTGTTAATAATGTCCACTCAACATTTAGTTATTTGTTCCTCATTCTTAAATGAAGTTTGACTCTAAACTAATTCCATAGTAATTTGACACCTACTAATATACATATTTCCAATTCTAAATTTGTCTCTTCTTTACACTTAAGTTATTTTCTTTATTCGGATCATTTTCGCAAAGACAAACATACAATCGAAGGATTTCTCTTCCTAAATCTTCAACAGGCTCTTTACTCAAAACCAAAGGATAAACATGAAAGTAACGAAAACATTAACAGTTTGAAAAACATTCCAGAGAAAGGAACAAATGCTAAAAAGCGAATCTAATCTTAAATCTCATGCTTCAATGACTCATCAGTGATTGGGCAAACAGTTCAATGGCAAAACTTACCAAAAACTCCAGTAAAAAAATAGTCTTTTTAGTCCTGATTTAAAGTATCCAACAGTATCTACATATCAGGTTTACAAGATTTTTTCTTCTGCAACTAAAGAGCATTGAAACTATATGCTGCCACTCCTATTTTAGTTCTGGTTCTGGGATTGGCGAGAAAAGAAGCAGGTCTCTAATGACCTGAGAGATCTACATGATTCATATTTGACTCACCACTACAAAATGTACTTTGGCCAAACATCATTTAGTGCTCTATTGACCAATAACAAGGAAGAACTACCACTGTCAACACAATTTACACATTTTTTTGTTTGTTTTTTCTTAAAGGAAAACCATTTGAAGACTAAATATAGCACTAAAATGCATATATATAGGCAGCTGGTTAGTTTTTTTTTGTTGTTTGTTTGTTTTTTACAGAAAAGAGACATCAGTGTGTCAAAGTCAGTAGGTAAGGGTGTCCATAATCCATTCCATAACATTTACCAAAAACTAACCAAACTGGTACTGAAATCCAATTTCCCTTTTACAGCATGGCAATCAATGATGACAACTCTTACACTGGTGTTGCTGGTAGTGATGGGCCATAGTGAATCAGAAGAGCCAACTTCCATGAAGTGAGAGGCAGCTCCCCACTTTTTTTTTTCCTTTATCTGTTCAGCTCTCACTTTCAGTGGCTCTGCCCTGCTCACGGCAGAACTTTGTTTTGACTGGCAGAATGGTAACCTTGTGGCCAATCACATGTGAGGATATGGGATCATACCATTAAGTGAAACTGGAGAAGGGGACAGACGTGACAGTCAGGTGGACAATCTGTCTGTCCTCAGTCAGTGGACAGCAGTGATGAGAAGAGTGCATTGCAAAAACCCATAAATATGACTGACACCTGTAAAGGAAGCAGCATCTGCCTGTAGTTTAAAGAGATTATATAATATATAATATATTATCATTATGGTTCTATTCGTTAGATTTGTTTGAAGTGTTTTGTTCATTTGTTTTTGAGTTAAATAAAAATTAAAAGCTTGATTAAAATATTACACAAAAGTAATTTTGCCTGCTTTTGTAGCAGAACAAATACATAAAATTGGGCAAGTTTAAGGCTTTTCATAAAAACACTAAATGCAAAACATTCACATTGCCATGTTAAATTAAAATATGAGGCTACAGATGATAATAAATTAAGAGCCGTTTGGGAGCCAAAAGAGCTGGCTCTTCTTTGGGAGACATGCCACAAGAGCTGGCTCTATGGAAAAAACACCAAACTTCCCATTAGTTGTTACAGCAGTCACTGCTTAAATCGAATTGACTGAATTGTTCTTGTAGTTGAATTAAAACAGTTTCAATGGGAAACCATTTTTTTATATAAGGTCTCAGTAACAGATTAAAATACAAGGGAGAACAGCAGTGTATCTGAAACAAATCTGCAAATATATCCATACATTGTAAATATAACCATCCTGATATAAACTAATAGTGCCAGTAATCTCCTGATAAAATAACGGGAGAGTCGATGCTAAAAGCTTAAATTAAAAGATAAAAAAAATCAAATTAAAAAAGTTCAGAAAACTATCCTATTCATCGCAAAAGACATTTCAAGTTAGCTGAACTGCATACTGAAGCATAAACTTGCACAATACTGATAACAACCAGCTTACTCTTTCAAAATGTAATCATGAGCTCCCACAAGCGTCGTGACAGAGAATTTAATGAAAATATAAAAATTAATAAAAGCCAAACACTTTAAAATAAACCGTGAACACTATTATGTTCCTCCACTTTCTTCACCGTCGTCTATCATCTATAACAATATAGAGTAAGCAACCGCTGCAGGCTTCAGAGAGTTCCACGGTCTAATGAGATTGGTGAATAAACCCTGCTATCTGAGATCCTGTGTCTGTGTTAAGAACATCCTGCAGTAAATTGTGTCCTGCTCTGAATTTTACACAGATGCTACTCATGCATTTTCACCTTAGCCAGTGTCCACCACTATGGAAACTTGGTTCAAACACTTCAAGAACCTCACCAATATGAAATATTTATCACACTGAAACAATAAAACTTTTGCTTTTAGATCACCAGTATATTTTGTTAGAATCTCCTTAGAAATCATGCATGACCATTTTCCCAATATATTAAATGTAGTTTTTCTGTTGCGTAATCTCATCTTTTTAATGCTGCTGTGACTTGCAAACAATATGGTAGCCATGTTTTGACCTTCTACACACATACAAGTACATTCAAGTAAATAACCAGGATGTTGTCTTTTTTCTCATTATGTCAATAAAGAAGATCTTAGCAGCTTATCTGAACTTGGCATTTCACCAGCACACACATACACATATTTATTGTTATTTACACCTAAAGAGGGGGCTGTGGATAGATGTGGGCTTCAGCTGGTAGGATGTGTGAAGCCTGCATGATAAAGAAGTGACAATGAAACTTTGACAGGGCAATGAAATGTTTAAAGTTAATCCCCTCAGAGCCACAGCATTGTGGCAGACTCAGATTAAAAAAAAACTTTAAAAGACACGCTAGAAAAAATTGGAAGGTTATCAAAAAAGGAAGTAGTAAAATGTAAAGTGCTTTTAAACATGTCTACTAAAACATGTATAAGAATTATCATGATTATGTAAGATTAATGAACAATTCTGGTAATTTGTAACTGTTTGTTCTTTTGTAGCTTCTTTAGTTTAGATTCACACAGTCAGGACCTCTTTTCATTGGCCTCAACAAAACCTAAAACAGCGATCATTTTGTGTAAGTTCACACACTTGTTAACCCAAGTGTTTTTATTAGGTGTTGTACTTGTTCAGATAAAACACTTTTTCCAAATAAAATCCACAGTCAAGCCCCCATCCCCCAAATAATCAGCTAGTTCTTTAGCATTCTCCAGGTTTGTTCTTTATGCAGTGTTGCATAGGGGCATTGTTGTCAGCACTGTGGTCTTGTAGAGATGGTCTTGGGTTCAAATTCCATTCGGGGCCTTTCTGCATAGAGTTTGCATGTTCTCTTCATGAATGGATGGATGGCTGGATGGATGCTAGTCAGTTTGTCCATTAGCATTTTTTTTTGGCACTAGTGGCCTTTACTGAACAGTAGATAGACAGGAAAAAGGGTGGAGAGAGAGGGGGAAGACAAATGGGCCGAGATCGGGAATCGAACCCAGGACAACTGCCTAGTGGATTGTAGTTTCTGTATATGGTGCACATGTTGTACTGACTTAGTCACCCAGCACCCTGTCACTCTTGCACTTTTTGAGTATTATCCCTTCTGTACCAACAATACATCAGACCAATAATACTGGACCATTGTATCAGTTCATAGTTCATCAAGATCATGACTGCGATTTTTCCAACCTTGGGAAACGTTTTGTGGAGAATATATGTCTGCTTCTCCCACATCAGGAACATTTTGCATTGGCCAAGCATCAGGTTGCTTCCACCTTGGCAATATTTTGCACTGGTGAGCATCAGTTGGTTCCCACTTTGGGAAGATTTTGCACATGGTAAACAGTGATTTGTTCCCAACTTTGGAACATTTTGTGCTGGTCAAGCATCAATTTGATCCCACCTTGGAGACATTTTGCTCTGGCCAAGAATCAGTTTATTCCCATTTTGTTTGTTCCCAACATTTCCTGCAGACCATCGATGAGTTTGTTCTCACCTTGGGAAAGACCATGCACAAGTTTGTTCCTACCTTAGGAACATTTCCTACAGGCCATAGGTCTGTAGTGCACTGTAATCTTGGTATATTATACAACTTTTTGTCTGTCAGTCTCGGTCCCCCAGTCCAGATTCTTTAATGGCTTTTAGTTTTTTTTTTACCTCCCCAAGATTATAGATGACCCCTGCTCCTCTGAAAACTTTCTGGAGGCACCCCTGTTCAGACTTGTGAGCACTTTGTGAAGTAAGCACCGTCTTCTCTTGATTTCTCCCATAATCTCACCTTATTGGCCACTGCATTGACATGCAAATTGTTGATTGAGCCCCATTTGGCCTTTTGGTTTCTGATGTTTTTGCAGTTCTTAACATTAGCAACAGGTTTTGATCACATCTTTCAACACATAACCACAACACAAATCCCTTCTCAAAATAGCCCAAGACTAGTGTAGCAATAAATTGATACAACTAGCTTAGACTGATCTCTTTTTTTTTTTAAACAGGAAATGCTTTTTTTCTTGTCTTCTGTTAAATGTGCAATAGACAATGAGTATTTGTCCAATTTACAGGTATTGGCCAAAGTCAAATTGGATGTTGTGATCTAATAAATATGGTCTTATGGTCTCCATTACAAATACCTTCAGCTTATTCTGTAAAACTTTGAATGGCAAGAAAATAAAAAATAAAAATAATAATAGTTATTATTATTATTATTATTATTATTATTATTATTATTATTATTATTATTATTAATCCTTCTAATTATGACAGAGATGTTCCTAACCTGGATGTTAAAAAATGGCAAGACAGTCTGAGAATCAAAAAAGATAGACTGCACATAGGCTAATATGTTATTGTGCGTGCAGATGTGCCCGTTAATGTCTTTCTACTCACTCTTGGCTTTCTCACTCTTGCGTGAAGGCTTCCAGCGGATGCAGGAGCGATGCTCATCCAGGTAGAAGAGTCTAACCAGTCCTTTGGATCCCGCCTTCAGCTTCACCATCTGCGTCCCGGACTGCATCACACTCATGCACCGCTCCACTGTGGGTAACAACACACACAACATCACAGAGAGAACTCATTTAAAACACAAAAGGAGCAGGTGTGTAGCTTTATTTATAGTTTCACAGAAGGAAGTAAGGTGATGTGTGACAGAGTCGCACAGTCATTAGTAGACAGCAGCTGATGTGACTCTGTGTCCAAGGTGCAACAGAGACACTACTGTGTGAAGGCACAAGGCTACTTCTCTGTTACCCACAGACTTGCTGCTGGGAGAAACTCAGTGAAGGAAAAAATAGAAACGTCTTAAAGAGAGATACTCATCTCATGTGTATCTTTCTCTGTTCTTAGTTTCACTGAGAGTCTGAACGCTGTTCAAGAAAAAAAAAATTCACATCATGCTGAGGCAGGTGGAATATTTTTTTTTTTTATTTTCTGTTTTTTTTCCAGTGTCTGTCTCTGAGATTTCTAACTGCTAAAGTAGTAAATGGTGATTTCCTTTGGCAAGTCACTGTTTTAAAATGACCTATTTGAAAAAAGGTAATTAAAAAAAATTCTATTCTACTTCAATATCCTCAGATCTCGAGAGTGAATACAGTCCAGTGTAACAACGGGTGTTGACAGTAACCAGCTGTTCTTTGTTTTTTGCTTGTGTTTTGTTCATTTTTAGTGGGAAGTGAATTCAGATGGATTCATTATTGCATCATTATTGCATAATGTTGCATTATGTACTAAACAGTGTGGCATTTTTAAATGTCGCTACCCATCAGCTTCAACATGACATGCCCGCAAGCTGATGTGCAAACTATTTTCTGACAAAGGACATGTAGGCAGATGGTGGCTCACCAATGCACTCTTGTGCAACAATAAATCTGCAACATTCTGGCAGTTACCTAAATAAAAGCTTTAAGTCTAAGATCTTTAAATAAGCAGAAATAGGAAAAGTGGAGAAGAACAGAGAGGTGGAGACGGTTAGTCTGTTTGACTGCCTGACTACTGAGTACTGCCCAGCATTACAACAAGCATAAAAGACAAAACTTCAGACTTTTTACTTTTTGTGACAGCATTTTCCAGAGACACAGACAGCAAAGCCAACAAAAAGTGAAATTTCCCTCCTCATTAGTGGAGACTGTTATGTATGTACAAGTGCATTTATTTTGCTGCAGATGTAGGACACAAAGCATGCTTCAGTACAGATATATAAACCAAAACTCACTTGGCATATTAAAACTCAAAACATCTTTTCTTTTCAATCTTCAACATCAGTTTAGTTAAAGCTCAGTCTCATACAGAGAGAAAACAATATGACCATCAAAATACAGGACCAATAAATACTTAGTTTCTTCTTCTGAATTCAAGCAAAACCAAATGATCTTAACTATTCCTTGTATATTTAGGTTTGTTTATCTGCAGAAAGGCAAACTTTTGCCTCTCTTTCAAGCTTTTACAACGTCTCGAAGATTTTCTCCCAGGATTACACTGTATTTCACTCCAAGTATATCACTCTCAACTCAGACCAGTTTCCCTTTCTCTGGTAAGATAAAATAAAACATACCCCCACAGCTTGATGCTGCCCATACCATGTTTCATGTTGGGGATGATGTGTTTAGTGCGATGTGCAGTGCAGGCTTCTCACTATACATAAAGTCATATTTTGGTCTTATCTGACTTGGTCTCTTCGTTGACACATTTTCTATGTTCCCCATTTGGCTTGTGGAAAACTTTAAATAAAATGTCTTACGACTTTCTTTCATCACACAACTCTTTCAGATTGCAGATATGAAAAGGTCAGATATATGGAGGGAAAAACCAATAACTGTCCTGTCAACAGATTCTCCCACCTGATTTGTAGATCCTTGCAGTTTCCCTTGAGACACTAGGGCCTTTTGGCTGCCTCAGATTAATGTTCTCCTTTAACCTAACCCTGTTTTAAATGTCTCAAAAATTTTATCTCTGACATTTCTGGTGTGTTCTTGGGTTTTCATTATATTGTTTATTCATGACAATTACATGTGCTTGACTGTAGAAGCAACACACAGGGCATGCAAGTTGTCTGTTCTGGCATACTTCAGTACAGGCATAAAAGCCCATACAAGTTTGGCATATTAAAACAACAAAACAATTTCCTTTTTCATTATTTCTTTACATTCAATTTAGTTTATGTATATATGTATTACAATGTAGTAATATCCCATGTAAAAATAATAACAGCAAAAAGGCCCTCAAAAATATGAAATTGAGGTTCTGTTTTCTCAGCAACTCTCTCAAGCACACTCCACTTCCTTTTAACACAAGTGCTGGAGCCAAGTTCTCAAGACCAAAGAACAGGTGCTTCTCATATAAAACAATCTCTATCTTTAAATTATTTGATAGTGTTGGGTAATATCTATAAATTTCACAGAATGAACATAAAAACAAAATTTAACTTTCAATAATAAGGTCCTGGGTTTAAATTAGTGATGAAGTACTTTTGTACTTCCATGTTCTCCCTGTGTAAGCCTGGGCTCTCTCTGGATATTCCTTTTTCTTCCCACAAACCAAAATCTAATGAATGCTGTTAAATAGCCAGTCTAATTGCCCTTAGGAGAGAATTTATTTGTATGACCGTACATCCTTGTGTTGGCATATGTAGCCCTTCAGAGAACTACCTTTATAGGTTCATGCACATGCTGTCCCACTGTTTTTTTTTTGTTTTTTTTTTTATCTTGCCACCTATGTTGGCCCACTCCACCCTGATGAATGTCAAAACAATCTATACGCGAGCTCGCTCCTGTAAAGCTTGTCAAAAAACAGTTGGTAGCCTAAGATCACTTTTATTTAGTTGACTTCATTGTAAAAAATGAAAACTCACCAAACTTCATCCAAAATTGTCTCCCAACTGAGTATTTTAATGGAATCAAAAGTGGGTGTGGCCAAGCGACTCTATAGCGCCCCCTAACATGATATAGACAAACTGATAAATCCTAGAGAACTGAAACTTGGTACATTCGTAGATCGCCATTAAATTCGAACCACTATAACTTTCATATAAAAAGGTCAATTTGTACCAAACTTGGTATGAGTCATCCATGTTGGATGTCCAATGATCCTATGTGGTTATATGCTGACGTCATTTAAGCCCCACCCCCTCAGAACAGGAAGTCACTTTTTTTTCTTGGAAAGCTCCATCATTAGGTCAAGCTCCCCTTGACCTAATCAGCATGATCTTGCGTCAGAAGACGGATAACAAGTTGGTCTCACTTGCTTTAAAGCACCAAGAGTTTTCAATGGAGGGCGTAGCCATGGCAGTATGATGAAGTCAGACATCACGCCGTTGCCATACATTTGGCTCTAAATTCCACATACTTCAGCCGATCTTCACTAAACTCACTATGATCGATCCTAATCCTCCCTCCAACAAGAATGCAGTCCAATAATTTATGACCGTGACCTAATCCCTCTACAGCACCCACTAGAAAATCAGCCCCAAACCATACTTTGAATGTCAATCATGAAATTTGGCACACATGTGTGTCGTGTCAGGACCTACGAAAAAGTCTCTTGGAGCCCTGGTCCAAACCCCACAGCAAGTTGGCCATTTTGGATCAAAGCCACCATTTTGTCTCTTTTACACATGTATCTGAGCGAACTACTCCTACAGCTGGAGACTTCACAGTCACTCTGCAGAGTCTTGAAGCATTGAAAGACAAAAGTTATCAAAAACTTTTTGCAACATCAAAGCATGTGGGCGTGGCCAAGCCTCAAAGTCTGACCCTTCGCCACAAAACATCAAAGTAGAATAACTTCCACATACAAGTTCGTGGCTTAATGAAACTTTCTGTGTGTCATAACAGATCAGCACTAATCACATTCTCATCATCATTTGGTGACATCACTAACCCCAGCTTAGAACAGGAAGTGAGCTGGTTTGCTGCTGGTTGTCTTGCTTTTACTCTTTGATTCATACAGAATTAAACTGATAGAAACTGTATCCACAAACTCTTGATAAACATATATGACAGTTAAACAGTGTACAGGAAATTCTCACCAGTCCTTCATCATAAAACAGGATGTGACAATAACTCCTGTCTGGAAGGTCGGATTTTGGCAAAACTTTTAAGATTTGTCACTGGACTCGTACTGAACTTGACAAAAGGTGATTTGGGAGATTTACCAAATGCTCCGCCTGGTGAACGGATAAAGGAACAGCGTGAGAGCGTTGATGACAGCGTGGGGTGGTGGTGCCGGATCTCCCGCAGTTGCAAGGCCGGAGCAGCGCTGAGCTGCGAGGGCTTCCCAGTGCTGCTTGCAGCTTTAATTTAGTTATTAATTTTTCAACATACACAATTATGGTCAACGTAATAATTTGATTCCGAGGTGCAGCTGTCCAAGATTAGCAGATACCCAATCATTAGTATCAGCTGGTGTTTGTGTCACACTCAACTCTGTGGAACTTTTTGGACCACAGTGACAGAAGATCATTGCTCTGCTCCACAGCTGAAGAAGTCTGGGATAATGTTCTGCTTTTTGTTCTTTTTATTCTGCATAATAGACTTGTGTCTAAGCTGTCATTTGTCAGTGTTTGCTGTGAATATAGCCAATAAAACCTGTAAGTTTCTGTGAAGTCTTCTCTGCTGTGTTTCTATGATGTCACAGCGACTGGTTGGAGTTGACTCGACTTTCATCAGGTTGACCTTGAGTTTAAAAAATATGAAGTCATGCAACCCTACTATAAACCCCACACAGAGGTATACATAGATGTACATATAGTGTGTCTTAGTTCTAATGCTTATACCACAGAAATTCTTGACAAGTCCAGGAAAAGAGAATGGGAGTCTGTCTTAACTGGTGGTCAAATTACATATGTGACAATATAATATGCAGTCATATTTGATAAATGAGAATATGCATTCTGATGAGGCTCATTTGTCAGATTAAAAGTACCTTTTGAAAATAACATCCTAAAAGCAGGTATTAAACATACTTTTCATTAATTCCACATTTCTGTGTCAAACATGTTTTTTTATTGGTCTGATGTAATATTCTAATTTTAAATGCATGTATTCACAAGCTGTAAGTGGAAAATCATCATAATTAAAAGAAATAAAGGCTTTCAAACATTAATCTGTGTGTAATTAATCTATATAATGTGTTTCAGTTAATGATAAAGTTTCTGAAATAAATGGACTTTTCAATAATATTCTAATTTATTGAATGGGTCTGTGAGGCTGCAAAGTTATTTACTCAAAGCTGTATTAAGTGCAAGATAAATGCACAATAGTGTTTCAGGAGTAAGGTATTAGTAAGTCAAAAAAGGGATGAGTGAAGCTAATGAGACAACAAAACACAGTGTATAGCAATTGTAATAACTGATAAAATTATTTAATGTTACATATCTTAGCATAAGAGAATGATGACCATTGTTGCTTTTGGTATCCAGTTGTGAAAGGTTTTGAAAACACATAACAAAAAACTTTACAAAAACTTTAAGGTTAAAGAATTCAGTTTTTCTAAAACAGTAGGATTTGGTAGGGATGAAAAAAGCACACATTCAGAAGCTGCACACAAAAATACCAAAATGCCTCTTCTGATGACACGGATGATTATCTTCAAAGACAGCTAAAGTCAAACTACTCATGGCACTAAAACACATGTTTAAGCATGCTTGACAGTGCACACATTCAGCAGAGTGCTTGTCAACAACCTCTCTATCCTGGGGAAAGGCTTTGGTATGAATTTTGTTTGGATATTTGACAAGTTTTTTTAGTCACAGATGCTTACTCCAGGGATATTATAAAACACAAAAACACATGAATCCTGGAAATTCAGATTACCTAACACAGTGTAAATAAAGTCATACATCCATTAAGGATCTCACAATCTGCCATGTACAGTAACAGTGGAGTTTCTGCGAATCTGTTTTACAAAAGCAGCTGGAGTTTAGCTCATTGCTAATTCTATTAAATTTCAGCATGTCACTGAAAATAGGGAGGGATCTCTGACAAGGGATGTGGCATGATGGATTTAGAGAAAGCTTAATGGATTGCTAAGGTCAAGCTTTCTAGTATCTGAACATGACATTACATAAAATACAAGGGATTACTGTTGTGACAATCCGAGATTACAATTGGTTAAATAACAAGCTATTGCAACTAAAATTGTTTTCCTATGACATCTTGAGGGATTGTAATATCGAAAAGAAGCACGTTATAGAGTTTAAATATTGCCTTTTTACACAAACTCATTATACATTTTATATGTCTAAAGGTATTTGTTTCAGGGGCTCATAATCTGTCTCATTTGAGATGCGTCGTCTGGGTCAAAAGAAGATCATAGCCAGAATCAATGGAAATGAGGAAGAATATAAAATATTTACAAAACAAAATGTAGTTTATTTAAATTATCCATCAGAACTGAGTAGCAATATGATTACTAATACAACTAAGTACATAAATATGAAATGCATTGGTAAGAAGTATGAAACTGAAGTAGGTTTGGGTGAAGGTTGTTTCCAAAATAGCGGTACAAAATAGCGGTAGGGTGAAAAATCCCAAAACCCTCCCAGATCAAGAATGTAATATTAAAAGTTAAATGTTTGCACAATTTTTCACAACATCCTATGCTGATCATTAACAATGGTAAAACAACTATCAAATAAGCATAATTAATTAACGATTCTATTATAGACCAAAACCCTTGTGAGTTCAGAAGAGTCCATCAGCAGAACCTGACAGCAGATAGGGCTCATCCAGTAGGTATGGCGAAGTGATAAGTGCAGCACCATTTAATGATGGTATTACATGATTAAACAGCACTGGATAAACTAGTGTAAGTAAACTGTAACACAATTATGTGACTGAAGCTTTTTGATTTTAAACATTTGAAAATACTAGCGACTGCAAACAGCTGACCATTTGTTCATGTGATCACTCTCTAGTATTGTCATACCAACTGTATTTTTTGTTTTTTGTTTGTCGACCTTATTTTTGATTCAAGAGCAGCACTTATACTGGGTGGTGATGAATGTTAGGAACAAATCCTTTTATGAAGAGAATCTAAAGTCACAATACCACTAAAGTAAAAATCCAATGACTGTGTTTGACTGTGTTATCAAAATGGACTGTTTGCAAGTTCCTTAACTAACAAACTTTTAACTTTCTCAGGGCCAACCAGCAGAGTGATGTAAAGGGAAAACAGAGAAAAAGATCTTAATATATTAAGAAGTCCTTTTTTGGAAAGAAGTTTGAAATAGTACCAGAACCAGGGGTCTCATTTATAAAGGTGGTGTGCACACAAAACGGTGCATGAAACTCACTCTTCACTCAAAGGTTGTGATCAATCAAAAAACAAACTTGACAGGAGAATGTGCAGTCCCTCACAAAAACTCTGACCCATATCTATGCTCATTTTGGAGACAAGAAAATTGGCAACACAAATGGTGAGGTGGGGAATTGTAGCCACACTGCATCATGATTCCTCTCAGACATTTAATTTTACTCCCTATCAAACTTTAATCATATTTTGACTTTATCATAAGTATTCAAAACAGCAGTGTTATTTATGCTTCTGCTGGTGAGCTATAACTATACATAAGGACCTTTCAAATAAAAAAAATGCCTATAAGCCAACTTAGATCTTAAATCAAGTCTGAACAAGATTTCTAAGTTTTCTCACCATCACATTCCTCTCCCCAGATGTTCACCAGGGTGATGTGTACCACAGATTAACACATAAAATGAGACAAGCTGTGACTCAATCAGACTGACTGCAGTAAACAGTTAAAAAACCGTGGTGATACTCGTGTAGTGCTGTGTGATGGATATATTGGCACTGCTAGAAGACCTTGCTAATGGGAGAACAAGGAAGCAATGCATTTTCAGGGTTCACCAAGATTTCCTGGATATTAACGTGCAAGTCATACGCGACTCCAACATGTACCTGAGACATTTAGTGGTAAGATGGCCTCGCTAAACATGACTCCTTCATCCTGGCGCAAAGCAATGTAGGGAACAGACTGCAGGCAGGCATTGTAAGTGATGGCTAGCTTCTTAGTAAGTCAATGAAAAACTTATTTTGGAATTTCAAAGTATTTGGTCCTGATGTACTGATGCACTCTTCTACTATAACCTGCAGGGGACAGTGGTTACTACCTCAAGTGCTGGCTCTTAACCCTTTCCAAACCCCCAGAGCACAAAGAAGGTGCCCTTTTACATCGCTCACTCCCATGTGCACTCAACTCTGGAGTGTGCCATCACCCTCCTAAAATGCCCTAAAATGTTCCTTTTATTTGTCATGCCACTACGGTGCTACCAAAAATTATTATTTTTTCGACTTTCCACCTCACTCACCAATACCTCAGTGAAATAGTGTTTCTTTACTCTTTTCTCCCATTGTTGACCATGAAATAACATTGATCAGCTAGCTTATTTAAATACACCTTAACATTCAAAAGGTACTTTTAACTGACCATTTATGGGTGAATGTGGATGTGTAAAGGGCAGAACATAAGGTGGAACAGAAACGTTGTGGCGCAGCTGTGATTTATAAATGGGAAATTGCTTTCTGGTGTGCGTACACATGGTTTTATAAGTCTGGATTTCTTTTGGTTTATGCCATTTTCAACTTTTGGGTGTACATACACTTTTAGTATAGATCCTATGCAATGTTTTAAGAATAAGAACAAAAATACCTTTATTAGTCCCCCAGGAAGGACATTGACATTTCCGTATAGCCCGTCCAAAAAAGCAAACAAACAACATAAAACATGGGTAGACAGGTGTCTGAGGCTGCAGCCATGGGAAGCACTGCCCTTTCATTAAATGTTCTGTAAGGGACACAGTGTGAGATTGCAAAAAACACCTCAGCACAACAAACTAACATACACACAGCATAGGGGGAGACAGCTCGCAAACTTTTATCCATAAAATTACAATTGCATCACCATTTCTCTTCACCCTCTACACTGCTCAGCACAGGCCACTACGACTTCAGGAACCACAACTACCCTGCAATTCAGTACAAGAATCGCATCCAGTTTGCAATTCTGCTCAAACACCATCTGAGTCTGAGTGTTGATACCACGACGTATTCCCTCACACAAGCCGGGCAGCCTCACAGTGGCCAGAACAGCTGCCAACGTTTTCATTATTTCTTGATATGCCAGGTAACCACCAACTCCAAAAAGCAGAAATCCTGTTATCAAAAACAGAATCATGTACACATCTTCAACATCCTCAACCAACAATATGGACAGACACATGATTCTCCACTTCTATCAGGAATACATCATATATCATGTAGCCGCAAATGTCCCATCGGGGCAAGAGGGCTCTCCTTTGCCCAGTCTACTCGTCGAGAAAATTTGATCAATTGTCTTGAGACACCAGCTGACCAGATCCATGATTTGCAATTCAGAAGATATACAAAGGGAGGCTCTAAAAGATTAACAAGACAGTACAGGACAGAGAGAAGAAGTAGGGCAGATAAAGGAGGGAGCGGGAGAAGAAAAAAAAGCGTCGTTCACCAAGAAGAAACGAATGAGACCCCAGGTATTTGTTGAGAGAATTTTGCAGAGTTACAGAAAAAGAATGAGACACTGAAGAGAGAAGTTGCTCAGAGAAATGTGTAACTCCAAAACAAAAAAATAGGTCACAATGCAATATTTATCTCACTGGGCCACTTTTGAAATCGACAGCTTCATTAAGAATTGAATTCAGAGTTGTATAGTGGTATCAAGTATCTGATCACATCCACAATTTATGATGAGAACAGGTCCTTTCTAAATTATTTTCTCACTAGGAAAAACTCAAATCAAACAAAACACTCTTCAGACAACAATGTAGTCAGGTTTAATCAATTAAACATTTGTCATTATTCCTAAAATGATTAGGATTACTCTTAAATTATTTCCTAAAAAAAATAACATAAATGTTATATTTCCCTGAAGTACTCTGATAACGAACATAACTTGTCTCCAACAGGCTGGTCTGCAGAACCGGGGTCCCTCAGGGAACTGTGCTGGCACCGTTTCTCTTCACCCTCTACACTGCAGACTTCTTTATCAACTCCCCATGCTGCCATCTGCAAAAGTTATCTGATGACTCTGCCATAGTCGGATTCATCACAGGTGAGGACGACTCAGAGTACAGACAGTGGACTCAGGATTTTGTGGACTGATGCCAGAGGAACCACCTCCTCATCAACGCTTCTACAACCAAGGAGCTGGTGGTGGATTTCTGCATGCAGAGACCCACCTCACCGACACCAGTGAACATCCAGGGAGTGGACATTGCGATCGTGGACTCTTTTAAGTACCTGGGTGTTCACCTGAACAATAAACTAGACTGGACTCATAACACTGATGCACTTTACAGGAAGGATCAGAGCAGACCCTACCTGCTGAGGAGTGCAGGGGGCACTCCTGAACACCTTCTTTAACTCTGTAGTAGCATCAGCTATCTTCTATGGGACTGTATGTTGGAGCAGCAGCTTATACACAGCTCAGAGGAAGCGGTTAGATAAGCTCATCAGGAAGGCCAACTCTGTCCTAGGATGCCCCCTCGACCCAGTGCAGATGGTGGGAGACAGAAGGACTATGGCTAAATTAACATCACTGAAGGACAATGTCTCCCACCCCATCCACAAAGCTGTTGCTGAACTGGAGAGCTCCTTCAGTGACAGACTGCTGCAACCTAAATGCTCACGGGAGCGTTATCATAGATCCTTCTTCCCAGCAGCTGTTAAGACTTTATAACCATCACTGGTCCCAACAAAATCAATGAGTGTTTATATCCCTGTTGGCATTTGCACAATCATCTACTCTATTTTTACTCATTTTTAAATAACATTTCCACTGTTATTGCACATCTGTTTTTCTGCACTGATATACTGTATTGTAAATAGTCTGTATCTTTTTTTAATGTTCAAAGACGTGCACATTATGTACATTCTTGGAAAAAGTGATCTGACTCAGTTGCACAGCCTGAGGATCGTGGGTCTGATATGCCTATTTTTAATAACTGCACAGTATTTTCTGCTAGAGTCTTGTACAGTATATTATTACTATTATTATTTTATTATTATTATTATTTTATTATTATTTTATTATTTTATTGTTGTTGTTAATCTTGTTTTTTAAATATTGTTTTTTACACTTTAATAAATTTTGTGTGAAACTTTATATCTGTTGTTTTTGTTACACCTGATAAATCCAATAAAGGCTGTTTCTATTCTATTTCTAGAAGCAGGTTTATTTGTCAGTCTTTGACCAAAACAAGAGAGCATCTGTAGAAGCATCTGGAGACTGACAAGTGATACCTTCATAAGAGATGTACCCTAAAGGCAGTACACTTTCACCAACACTGGATATATAATTTTTCAAACTATGATTCTTCAGTAACTCACCATTAGAATTTTACCACAGGTACTTCAATTTAAATCAGCTAAACATAAAAACTGAAAAGCAGACAGAAAACCCGTGGGCGATGTATTATCTTTCTGGGAACAGGAAGTCAGATTATGATCCTGGATGAGAATTAATGACCAGTAGATTTGTGCATTAAATGCTCCATGTCCTAAACATTTTCACATTGATCTCTTCTTCCATCTCCATTTAAGCAATAATCCACAGATCATATAAATCAGACAAAATCTATCAATATCTATCTTGCAGCAGAGAAAGAAAATAGGACTCAGTATCTCTTTAACCCCACCTGTCAAATTTATGTGATCTTGTACAGCCCTTTTTCATGCTTTGCAGTCTTTGCAGTGCCTGGATTTGGTCAGGACTCTCTCTTTAATCTTACAGAGGATTTAAAGATAGCCATACAAGGCAGCTTCACTCTTATAATGATACCTTGCAAATGTATTCATACCCTTCAAATGTTATTGCTATGTTCTGTGTTACAAGTAAAACTTCAATATATTCTATTAGGATTGAATGTGACAGTCTAATACAAACTAGTGCCTAAATCTAAGGTGGAAGCAACAATGACACATGGTTTCACAATAATTTCACATCATTTTTTATATCAAAATAACTAAAGCTCAGCTGAACTGGATGCAGAGCATCTATGAACAGCAATTTTGAAGTCTTGCAAAAGATTCCCAGTTTAGGTCTGGACTCTGGCTTGGCCATTCTGACATGAAAATACCTTAATCTAAACTGTCACATTATACCCCTGACTGTATATTCAGGGTCATTGTCTAGCTTAAAGAACAATAACTCTTTGAAATCGCCACCACCAGTTTTTCCAGGTTTCCTCCAGGACAAACCTGTATTTAGCTGAAGCCATCTTCCCATCAACTCTGAAGAGTCTCCCTGTCCCTGGCTAAAACAATGCATCCTCATGATGTTGGATGATATTCCCATACCAACTATATATGGGGCTTCTTATGGCTTTCTTTCAACCATGGCCTTCTTATTGTGACTCAGTTTGGGTCAGCTTAGCAGAGTGCATGACTAATAATCCTGTGGATGGATTCTCCTGCCTGAGGATCGCTGCAGCTTCTCAAGAGTTACCATATGCCTTTTGGCTGCTTCTCTAATCACACTCTCTTTAACTAACCTGTCATATAAAGTTGATGTCCATGTCTTGGTAGGTTTTGTATTGTTCCATGTTCCATGTTTATCCATGTTCCACCAACAGATGTTCAAAGCTTGAGATACTGTTTATAACTTTCCCCTCCTTTAAATTTATTAGCAACCAGGGTTTCCCCCAGAAAATTTGCTAAGCCCAGTGGTAGGGGCGCTAGAGCAGTCCACCAGCGGGCCACTGTGTTTTTATGATAAAAAATGTCAGAAGTTGACAGAAAGTTTGAAAATATGACTAGATAATTATGTGTTATTGGAAGACATTATTAACAGTACTTGAATATCAACTACAGAGTCTTAAAAAAGACAAACCCAAAAAAGTACAATGAAAATAAATCTGAATTTTTTGCACTCCGGTTAAATCCCTATTAAGTAATCAGCCACTCAAAATGGACGATTTGGAAGGTGCTCTTGCACCTGTACCGGCATTTATATGATCCCTCTATGAGGGCTCATTTTCAGAGAATAATGCACAGGCTGAAGGCTGAGTCTAGCCATGCTTTTAAAGGTTCGCGTGGAGCGTACAAGCCGAGCAAGCAGTGGGGCTTGACGTACCTTGGTGCAATCTGCACCGAGTTACATGGTGGGTGAGGTGAACGCACAATGGTGCGGATGGTGCAGTTGGCACATGCACTTAGTTCAATGCATCAGCGAGAAATCAGTCCCACCAATAATGTTGATAGGACAGGATTTTTGCAGGGTTACTATGGTTTTAAAATCATATACTTTTTTCCTTTGATTTCACAGGTATGAGCAACTTTTTGATGACCTATTATGTAAAAATCCTAATAAAATACAAGAAAATATACTTATTGTTTTTAAATATGACTACTAGTAATGTAAGAAGAATATACAAGAGTATCTTATTTTCATGTGCCTTCACAGTGAGTGTTTGTGACTGATTCACTGTGTCCATGTGTGTCAACGTGTAAAAACTCATCATCTCTGTCGGTGCAGAGCATAGAGGAGATCAAAGCTTTGTCTTGGCACAGAGGCCAAAGCCAATTCAAACACATTTTAATAGGGTAGGTGATGAAGAAAGCCCTTCCCTACTTAGATCCATGTAATAAAGCTAAAACACAGAGCACAGAACACCTGGTGTGACATTATAAATGACACTGGTTTTTATTCAGCTGTCATTCTTATTGCAAAAAGCATCTGAAGAGTCTTGTCGGAGTGAAAAATCAGACAAGAGTAATATTTCAATTCTTTTATACTTCTGTAAAAGATATATATATTTTTAAAAGGTACTGAGGGCAAGTTAAATGGACAACAATCCATAGATTCAACATAATCTTTTCATAACGACATACATTTATATTCACTGGCATCTGCCTGGTTCTTCATGCACTATTCATGTGGCACAAGGTGCCAGTGCCAAAAAAACATCGCAGCCAATTCAACTGTGATGCAACACAAGGAGCGTGGCAATCATACACAACACAATGGGTCTGAATGGAGGGCTGGCACTATCAGTTGCTGCTGCTCTGTTTAGCCTCTTATGGGTGATTGTGTGCAGAGGTTTAATCATGATGTGCTTCAGCTTTGGTTGACTGGCTGGCCATGAATCACATCAACAAAGAATTAGTGACACAACCAACAGTGAATTACATAGAAATTACCTCAGTGCCTCAAATAGACAAGCTTTCTGCAGGTTTAAAGTTGCTCATCCTGGAGATGTTTTGATACATAAACATGAGGAGCTGCTCGTCTGATGTTCTAAATAACACAAGCATGAAAAATGTTCACTATGCAACATGATTGTCAGCATACATGCATTTGAAAATGGCATCTACTGTGACAAAAAAAGAAAACATGTTGATTAAAGTAGAAAAAGTGGGGAAAAAGCAGAGACAGATGCTTTATTTTTACATTTAATTACCTAAATGTCACAAAAATCACAATTTTATGCAATTTTTTAACCTTACCAGTTTGTGTGAGTCTGCATTTATGCGGTACAGCCACAGTGCCTCCAATATGGTAAATGTTACATGCCAGGAGGGACGCCCCAGAGGATTTTTCAACAGAACCATAGAAGAAGGTGGATGGAACTTTTCTTTTCGATAAAACAGCGCGACTGAAAAGCGAAGAACAAATTTCACCCATCTCTTTGTCAGGAAACGCAGATAACAGTAAGAGTTCAGCTCAGTCCCAGAATGCAACACAAGGAGCTACAGAGGAAGCTGAAATCATTGAGAAGCCATCAGTTTTTCCTTCAGCATCAGACTTGACTGAATTCAGACTTCAAATGTTGAGAAAACACATCAGAACTCCTGCTGTTCATCTTCCTCGTCCCTTGTGCTCTGATCTGCAGCAGCGCCTTCGTCTGTTTGGAAACACACACGTCTACCTTTCTGGTCATCTGTTCTCCACTCCCACCTCCTGTTTTCCCATCCACTTCTCTCTGATGTTTGCAGCTCTCTCAGAACATGTGCAGCTGTGGCTGCAGCCATGCAACTCTAAAGCACAGATTTAGATACAGCGATTTAGCAGCTCTGTTATTGTTATTGTTGTTTATTCTGTGATTATGAGAAGCGGGGGAAGAGGATGGTGAAGCTTACCGGCTGGGTTCATTTAGGTCAACCAGTGGAATACGGGGATAAGAACAATGACATAACATTCATGATAATGCACTACCAGAAGATTTAATGGCTGTACATGTGGGATGATGTGTATCTGGTTGTGTGATAACAGAAAGGTCAAACAAATCACATCTGTCTGTCTTTCACATAATGCTCCACTGCTTCACACAGGCCCTTTTTTTCCACGGCAAGCTGTCTGTCCACAGTTTGACTGCAAATTGACTGAAAACACCATGTGAAGTTGTTATTACAGGGTATTTCTGTTAATATTGCTTTTACTTTAATTTTCAACACCAGCTAAGTCAATATGAAACATTTTCATCTGAGCTTCCTCTGGTAAGAAAGGGTGCTGACTTCAACTTCTGGTCAGAACACCTGCATATCTTCTTATTGTTACTCCTCTCTATGCACAGTCATTATTCCCACTGAATTTTCCGTTTACATATGGATACTGGATTTCAAGTTTGGAAAATGGAAATTATATTTTATAAAATCTCCAAAAATCCAACATCAGTCTAAAACATGATACATGTTGCACATATTTTGTTTCCTACATCTAACAAGATGATTTGTGTCTGATGGATTTATTTTTTACTGTACCATCAAGCTCTTTTTGGTTAAAACTAGTTGAAAAGAGTAGACACAATATTTATAAGTGCTAAGTATTTTACACAATGCAATTCTCTGCAAATAATAACGTGACTGACTTGTGTGAAGTTATTCGTTGTATTTGCTGCCACACTCCAAAACATAAAACACAACTCAGAGTGAAAACTGATGACTATTATGTAAATAAAATGAGTTTATTAAGCAATGTAAACCTAATATAGTGTTGTTTTAGACTACTTTTACATTTCAGTAAAACAATGGAAATTTATGAAGCTAAAAAAAAAAAAAAACAGGAATGTCTTCCAAAACTGAGTTTCAACTTGGAAAGTTGGAGGTTTATTGTAGCTCTCTTACACTATTGCATTGTTACTTAATCTCATGCTATGCTATGCACATGCTTAGTCTGCACTGGTGAAGATTTACTCAACTCAAAATACTTCGAGTATAAAGTGGCTGACACAGCAGGGGACTTTATCCCTATCTTCTGATTCATTCGTGATTTTTACCACTTAGGGGCATTCATAGTCAAGGTATAGACCATTGAAAGTTTAGCCCTATTTTAGATACAACAAAATCCAACATGGCATTTAAACTTTCACATAGAAAAAGGTGTTTGAAGACAAAAACTCTTCGTTTTATCTTCTGTTTGTACCTCATTAAATACATTGCACATGTATTACCGCACAACTCTCTTTTAGGGAAGACGTTTCCGATTTCTGACGTTTCTTGGTCACTGACTATTAATACGTAAATCCAAATGGTTTTCACCATGCAGCTGGAATGCAATTAAACTGAGTGTGGCATTATGATTTCCAACTTGACAGATAAATGGAACAGCATGAGGCAATGTCAGACATTAAATGATGGATGGACTCTTTTTGTGAATAAAATAAAGAAAAACTTGCACATCTTAGTGAATGTGCACAGCGAGGAATCTCACCTACAGTACTATAATCTCATAGATAGCAAAACTGTATCAGGTAGTTAAACATAGCCCTGGGTTGCCACCTTATTCTATTTTTATCACATTAGCAGCATAAAATGATTTTACTACTGAATATTAATTATAAATGATACAAGAATGTGCCCACCTTCACTTTTTTCACATTAAGTCACAATTGGGCGACACAGCATCAGGAAAGAAAATAATTACAATGTGGTTGTTAAAAACTGTGATCATATCAATTATGATTCATCTATATCAAAGGTTCTCAACCCTGATCCTTAGGGCCTACAGCCCTGCATGTTTTAGTTGTTTCCCTGATGCTGCACACCTGGCTTAATTGAATGAGTGATTAACAGGCTTCTGCAGCAGTTGGAGGCATGCTAAGGAGGTAAAGCAGTCGTTTGAATCAGGTGTTTATCTAAAACATTCAGGATAATGGGCCCTGACAACCAGGGTTGGGGACCAACTGATCTACATGTTTCTTAGTCTTCTTTTCGTTTTGTATCCTGACAGTTTTCCCACCCAATTCTGGTAGTCTAAGCATTTTCAAGACTAAAATCTATATCAAGTTTGTGCATCTAGAGCAGTTAAAGTCCCACAAGTTGGTCAAAATATTATTTGTACACATTAACACATATCGTTTGGCAAACTATAACTGACCAATTATTGCATTCAAGCACTCCTTTCCAAATGAGATACTGATATTGTGATTCAATATATTGTGCAGCTGTAATTTTTAAAATGTTCCTCAAGCAGAAAGATGAAAGTGTATTGTTCTAAATTGTTTGTTTGACATTGTTCTACACAGAAGTGGCACATATTTGAACTAAAATCAGTTCTTTGGAGGAGTATGCATTGAAGAGGATCAAATTGTTAACATAAAAACCTGAGGCACACAGTTTGTGTCAGGGGGATAATTTATGATATAAATGCAAATCTAGAAGAGAACTGTCAGTTCAGTTTTGCAATCTCTGCAGGTAATGCGAGAATGATAATCCCATGTTTTTATCTAATTCTCCTGATAGGAGAGATATTTCTTTAATGCTCTATTTTTCTAAAAGGGATATGTTTTTTTTGTTAATCATATAATATCATATCACTACATTGAGCTAAGAGGTGATAAACCCCAAATTTTACCTCACGTAATCCCATAGTTAGTTTATCAGAAATATTGGCCTGAAATGAAGATTACGACATCCAGTGCTCTTCCTGTTCAACTATTCCTCTAAGGACACTAGGCAGCTTATGAAATTAAATTAGTCAGGCACACAGCTCTGTGACAGATGATGACTTCTGGATAAATGCGTGGGGGAAATCAGGCCTTTCCATGGTGGGAGGAACACTGTAGCACATTTGTGACAGTACTTAGCTAACCCCTTGACAGAACTGGAATTGTGTCACTTGCTCAACCAGTAGGATAGGGTACATAGTGACTAAAGGATAGTCGTATTTTGTCATGTCATAAATAATAAACAGGATGATAATGTGGCATCCTTTTAGTTCAGTTTGCCCTCTTTCTTTTCTACATTTCAGATGGAGGGGCTTTAAGGTTTCCCAGCATGCAGTAAATAAACAGTATATCACCTGTGTCATACCAGCTCCCAGTTTTAGTCTATGAGGCAGACACCCTGTCTACTTTCAAGACTAGGCTTAAAACTTTCCTCTTTTTTTGCAAAAAAACAGCTTTCCTTTTTGATAAAGCTTATAGTTAGACTGGCTTAGGTCATCCTGAGCTATCTCTGTAGTTATGCTGCCACAGGCTTAGGCTACTGGAGGACAAACTGACCACTTTTTCTCACTTTCTTCTTCTACTACTCTCCAATTTGCATTATTTGCCATTATTTCAACAGTTAACTTTTTGTTTTGATGGCGGCCCATCGTGATTATTTATATAATATGAAAAGGCATAACATAGCAGAGCAGGCTTTCCCCCAGAAAACTTGTTAAACCCTGTGACTTTATATGATCCCCCTCTGAGGGCTCATTTTCAGAGAACAATGCACAGGCTGAAGGCTAAATGCAGTCACGCTATTAAAAGTTTGTACTGAGAGCACAAGCCGAGCAAACAGTGGAGCTTGATGCATACGTTGGTGCAATCGAAGGTCCATGACCAGGCGCTGCGATGTGTGGATGGGACAATTGGCACATCCTCTCAGTTCAATACAGCAACTATGAACCTAGCTTTAGCCTTAGCAACTAAAGAATGGCGGCCCACCAGGTTCAAAATACACTGGGGGAAACACCGCATATATATGCACATTGTGTTGTTTCAAAAATTAAAATAAAGCACAGCAGCATACAAGAAAGACAGTTACCATGCCTTGTTTTAATTTCTTATGTTGAGCATTTACACATTTCTGGCTACAATTTCTCCAGATACTATTTAGTGAAGTCAAAAACAATCAAATGATTTTTAAAATAATTTGTAAATCATATTAATTCTGTTTTCATTTATCCAGTGGGGAAACACAAAATCCCTTGTAGTCATCCAATACTTCCTCTTTTCCTGGGTCATAAGTATGATGTGGCCCAGAAGACTATTTGTTTTAACCACTGATTTCTAGAGTGGACAAGAACTCTTATTTATCTTGTGACTGGGCACTCTGAAGATGATTGCAATCCTTGAGCCACTAAGTCTCCATATTGACCAATAACCACTATCTACATGACAACTGGTTGTTTGAGATGGATGCCAGGGAAAAGCTGCTTCTGTCTTAAATCATAAACGTAAACATGTAGAGTTTGCTAAAAATCTACTGGGATTTAAATTGCAACCATGTGCTTTGTTCAGATGAGCCGAAGATTGAACTTTTTGATTTAAAAACAAACACTCCAGGTGAGTTTGGCATGAAACAGCAAATTACTATGTAGAAAAGCACATTTCATCTACTGTTAAGCACAGGACCCATGATGCTGTGGATCTGTTTCTCTGCTCAAATCTAATGGCTAGAAAACAGGAAGTGGGTCATCATTGGGTTTTTGAGCTGGATAGTGATCCAAATCTGGTCATATCAACACTGGAATAGTTCACCAGTGAGAGGACCATCTTTCATGGTCCTCTCAGTCCCCAGACTGAAATCCAATACAAAACCTGTGGGGTCCACTAAAAAAACAAGAATGGAAAGGGAGAACAAAGGACTGAGCAAGCTAGAGATATTGTGGAAAGAGGAGTATTCTAAGATCCTTCTCTCAGTATGCTCTAACTTTGTACAATGTTATAAAAGAAGACTAAGTGCTGTTCTTTTGCCAAAGGGGATGAGACAGCAGCAGTACTGATTTTGGTCCACCAGTGGTTTTGTGAAAGACAGTTATTTTCTAATAGGATTTTTCCTACGCTAAAATCAAAGCAAATGTTGATTTTTTTTTTTTAAATTGTTTAACTTATTTTAGTTTTTTAAATTAAGAAATACTGCTGCAATAAAATATAATTGTTTTAAGACTTTTAACACATCTTCACCACAGCTGCCGATAAATGCACTATATATGTGCATCAAATCCTTAATGAGGAGTTTTGCATCCCAGCTGAAGTGACAACTCATCGGTACATTGTTTTTTCAATGCAGTTTCAGGGTTTAATATTTTACTGCAACAAAAACTGCTCTTTACCTTTGACACCTAAAGGGATTTATTAAAATATAGAGCAGTTTAAAGCAGACTAATGATGCTAAAACCGAGTGAAGGAAAAATATGTTTAAAATACACCGCTCACCTATTAGAAACATAAAAGGTTAGGAAATGATGAGCCAAGAGAGAGAAAGACGCACTCTTATCTCATGGCTACTAGCTTTGCCTAACTAAGCCCGCTTAAGGCAGCACTCGAGTCACCAAAGCTACAAATGGTTTCTTCAGTGCCTCCAGGGTGTAGAGTGAGGAGAGGCACCAGAATGAAAATAAACACGACAGCCCCGAATGACAATGCATTTACAAGAGATGCTACCAGGAGGTTCCCCTGATTGCCGCAGCACAGCACAGACATCAAAGGAGCAAAGTGAAGCCTGTATGCGTTTCTGAGGACATGTGCATGTTTCATGTGCACATCATGATCCAGAATGATGCTGACTGTTCCTGCCAGGTTAAAGCTGCTTCTCTCCTCTTCCCAGTGCTGTGCAAAATGAGATACAGTATCTCTGGCAGCAGAGACAGACTGCCATGCAAACTGTCCGATCTCAGTGCCTTCACAGCAAACATGTGAAGAAAAAAAGGCGTAGCTGCTGTCTCTAGTGCTTTAATGACACAACAGGATAGGCAACAGAATAGTCAGTGTAGCAGCCAAGAGGTCTACGTTAACTCTGAAGGAGCTGCAGAGAGCTACAACTCAGAAGATTCTCAACAGGGCAACTATTTGATGTGCACTCCACAAACTGGACCTTTTAAGAGTGGCAAGAAGAAAGTTATTGTAGAAAGAAAGCTATGAGAAGTCCCATTTACACTCAGTTAAAAGTGATGTAGGGAACACAGCATACATGTTGAGAAAAATGTGCTCTGGTCATAGGAGAGCAAAGTTGAACTTTTTGGACTACATGCAACATACTATATGTTTTGGTTGAGGGAGTGGGGCAGCAACCCACATCACCCTGTGTGCATCATCCCCACAGTGAAACATGGTGGTGGCGACTTCATGCTGTGTTGTTTTTTTGGTTTTTTTCTCTAGCAGAGACGGAGAAACTGGTTTGAGTTTATAAAGCGAAATCCCACCCAGAGCTGGGCAGAATAAGCTCCAGTATACAAAATCTGACAAAAAGAGGCAGACTGTTGTGCAAAGTTTCTGATCTCACCTCTTTCTCAAAAAACATGCAAAATAAAGAAAAAGTCACAACTGCCTGTCTGGTGTTTCATTTAGGGACACAATAGAGGCGAAAAAAGTCAGATACAGTTGGGGCTAGTTAAATTTTGATTAAATGAAATGATAATTCCGATTCTCATGGGTAATTTGCTTTCTATTTCCCATTTAGATACAGGTGTTTCTCTGCCTGGATGCAGAAGCCCTGTTGGTTGTAAAATCTGAATTTTTACTCTCGCACAGTTGGAGAATCTGTTCTAGGAAATGTCTGAAGTGTGAAAAAATGTGGTGCTCCAGCGGTTAAGATAGCACAAGCACAGATCGAGTAAATCAGAATGTGTGAAATCTCATGCCATGCACATGATGGCCCTGAGGGAACGAGTTGGAAAGGAAAAGTAAGGAAAGGAAAGGAAAGGAAAGGAAAGGAAAGGAAAGGAAAGGAAAGGAAAGGAAAGGAAAGGAATAAGATCTCAACAGATGACAGTGTGTTCCCCTCCTGGTGATTGCTTGCAGTTTGTGCCCTACAGCTACCTCGAGGATCTGGCACAGACAACAGAATAGAGACAAATCTGAGTGAACGTGCTGAGATTCATCATCATTTGCAGCACAATAGAGACACATAGGGGGAAAAACAGATTTTACATGGAAAAACCATTCCCTCCATGCGGAGGAGATTAGCTGCCATTGATGATGCTCCAACCTTTTTTCTTTCCTGATTTTCCTATTTTCTCCCTCGTTTTGCTCTTGCATCCAGCTCATCAAGTTAGAGCATTGCCAGAACTGTTTAAATGAGTGGCTTCGCTTGTCAAGAGAGGCAGGCGTCAAACCCCAGTGGTTACAAACTGAAAGACGCTCACAAAACCTAGGTACTGCAGGGCTAAAGGTTGACATCTTGACGCACCCTGGTTTCTTTAGGTGCCAGGGACGCCTCATATTTTTGACACATTGTAAAGCAGTCACTATTAAAACCTTTTGGAACTGTTGGGGCTTCTAATTTGCAATTAAATGTGGAGCTCAAACTACCCCCTGGGCTTTTAGAGGATTTTGTTGATGCCAATAACAAATAATCTACAATAATCTATTTCTCTGTTTGCTGAGCTGTTTCATGTGGTAAAAATATGCGCACTATCAGTTTGTCAGAGATCTTAACACCAAGATACTGTGACGACAGGACATATAAATCAGGAATGGACAGATTTTCATGAGGAGAATAAACAGTCTGGAAAGTCTACGAGGATTTGGGGCAGACAGAAATATTTTCAATTTGAAATATTACAATGCTTTTCTGCCCCCTAGTGACAGGTGCAAAAGGGGCATTTTCAGCACCAGGGACAGTTGCCCACTCCCATTATTTGCATATCTCATATGACGGACTAAATCTCTTAAATTAGCAATAAAATCCCATGAAAATATCGCCTGCATTCAACAATTTCTGTAAGCACCAGTTTTGCATGATGAGTCCCTGATGCAAATAGTCAGTCATCTAATTAACACTCCTTTCTTGAGTGTTTGTTTCAGCGTTGGTGATGAAATTCTACACAATCACAAGCGCAACAGGGAAACTGGGCTTCATCACGTTTGGCAATATAAACTGCTCCAAAAATATTTCTGCTCCCCAATGAGACAAAATATGTGCCGAAACGTTTGTAAAATATCACTTACCCCTCTCCAAACTCAGATTTCTGCAAACTTCAAGCTCCGCCATTTAGATCTGGAGTTGTGCCTCCATGCGCTTTGGACATGATTTTTTTTTTTTTTTTTAAATATTTATTTCCTACTTGTGGCAGCGATAAAATGCCAACAAGCCATCAAAAAATGCCAACGCATCCATGTTGATGAGGCGTTTCAAAAGAAGCGCGCCATGAGAACAGAGTGTCACTTTTCTTGCCCCCTTCTTACAGACGCCCCCTTAAATCTTTTTCATCCTCCGGTCTGCGCGCAGCACATCTTCTCTTCTCATCAGGCGCAACACCGAGGCAGAAAAAACGATAAGCCGATTTCTCACACGCTCGACGGGGCTGACGAGAGAGTGGATGTTAATAAGCAACAGCTCAGGACGAGCGTGGAGAGAGCGAGAAAAGGGTGATACAGCGCGCAAAAATAAGAGGGGGTGGGTGGACAGCTCACCAGAGTAGTGGCAATTATGGCATTTCATCTGCTTCTCAGCGTGAATTGCCCACCAGAAAAAAATATTTGGTGCCACATCCGTTCGTTTGTTTGATTTTTGTTTGGAAATCCAACAAAAACGGCATCAATGCGCAGCGGTGACCCACTTTACGCCGTCTGTCTCTTATCGGATCTTCTTCACTTTATGCGGGGAATTTAAACTGGCGCTCCCAAGAGAGAGCCCAACTGTGGCGTGCAGACATTAATCATTAGTTGGCGTTAAAAAGCTTTTAAACTGTGCGGTGCGTGTCTGTGTGCCTTTCCAGCCATGAGCGTTTCGCTCCCGGTTGATTCATTTCCTTAATGCAAGTCTCA
Source organism: Anableps anableps (assembly GCA_014839685.1). NCBI lineage: Eukaryota > Metazoa > Chordata > Actinopteri > Cyprinodontiformes > Anablepidae > Anableps > Anableps anableps. The sequence goes on along the minus strand of CM026068.1, from coordinate 10,544,728 downwards.
TCAGTCTGGAGCTCCCAGATTAGTCTTGTTCACTGGTCCACGTAGGGAGAGCCAATTTCATTTAGTGTTGCGGGAGAGGAGCAACCCCGAGGTTCACCACCCTAATCGATTAGCCTGAACTATCCCCTCAAGCAAAACGCTTTCGTTTCTGCCTCACCCATGTCCCTGTGATTTTATTGTTTTCATCAGCACCACGCGGAAGCAGGTATTTGAGGCTTCCCGCCGATTGCTCTTTTCCTTCACATTTTAGCACAAAATTCAATGTATTTCTTTGGGGATTTTATGTAACCAGACCAACACAAAGCAGAACATAATCGAAAACTGGAAAGACAATTTTCTTCCCGTTTTTTCAGAGCTAAAAATTTGAAGTCAGAAACACGTTTTTGTTCAACCACATTTTACTCTGATACCCCTAAATAAAACCCAGTAAAATCGATTGTCTGAAGAAAGTATCTGGAAAAAGTCAACAAGTGTGTAATTCATTGTCATTAAAAATACAACTGACCTACCAGCACATGGTTGTCCATCCACATTGACAGGTTTTAGCCAGAGCAAACATAACCCTGAAGAACCTGCAGAAATTCATAGCTGAGGTAGGAAAAGCTCTCAACAGCATAACAAGTAGTATTGCACTCCTTTTAACCTAACTCTTTTAATCGGGCAAGAAAATGCCATTACTGACTGAAGAAAGTTTTGTTTTCAGTGTTGCACAAGCAAAGCTACAGTAGACACAAAATCTGCTGATGCTCTCGTCAGATAACAGCCAAGTTCAACTTTTTTGGCTACATGTAAAATAAAATACCATACAGCCAAAACAACAATGGAATGGTTTAGATCTAAGCATGCAGGTGGGTTAGAATGGCCAAAAGATTTTGAAATTGCTGTTTCCATTAAATCTGACTGGGTCTGAGGCACTTTGGAACAAAGAATGGGCAAAAATGTAATTCTCTAGAAGTACAAAGCTGGTAAAAAAAAAAAAAAAAAAAAAAAACATATTGCAAAACACTTGAAGCTGTAATGGGTGGAAAAAACAGAATCTACAACATATTGACTCTGGGGGGGCTGAATGCAAATGCATAGCATACGTTTTATATTTTGGCTGCAGAAACATGAAACCCATAAGTCTTTTTCTTTCCCTTTCAAATTAATGCAATACTTTGTATTAGTCTCTCACGTAAAACACCAGTAAAATATACTGAAATTTGTTGAAGTTTGACAAAATTTTGAGAACCTCAAGTGGTGTGAACACCTCTGTGGGGCACTGTGTACACATCTACCTAAAATCAAAGTTTACACCTCTTGGCTGATTTATAGAGCATGGCCAAAGCAAAACCATTCAGCCAGTTTGGATTTCAAAAATGAACAGAGGAATGTGCCGGAATGGGGAAAGGAGATGAAGTCAGGAGAAAGTCATGGGGAAAAACAGAAAAAGAGAGAAACATATGTTTACTGAAATGGTCCTTGGCTGACATGAAAGGACCAGCTGCCAGTGAAATGAGGGATGAAGATAGATCGGAAGGGTTACAAAGATACAACTCTCTAACAGCTGCGGGGTGATTTACTTAACATAAATACTGGGTTTATGGTAATATGGTAAAAGAATGCTTTATTATTGTATTAATTATAATTAATTAGGTTAACTATGTTAATGTCACTTGGTTGTGTCAATAATTTTAGTTCACAATAGAGAATGAGTTTGTCTCTTAAGAGTGCATTAGTCTTTTACCTGCTAATTAGTTTGCACAAGCTGGTGTTACACATGTTATGTATTCACACTTTGACATTCAACCTTGCCAAAAAAAATGGTCATAAACTCAATATAGACATGCAATGTTTTATGCAGTGTTATCAAATTGGTATGAATTTTGGTATTAATAAATTCAACTCAGGTTGGCATGGTGGAGCAGCTGTTGGCACCAACCCATCCTCACAATAAGAAGGTCCTGAATATAAAACTGGGCCAGCATGAGTACCTCTCCAGGATCTCCTGCACCTTCCCACAGTCCAAAAACAAGCAAGTTGGGTTAACCAGCTACTCTAAGTTGCACCTTGGGAGTGTATGTGTGCATGTCTATGTTGCCCTATGCATCTCTGTGGACCCCCACCAAGTCGTGATTCAATATTCACGGATTCACCAATTCAGATTTTTTTCATAGAGCACATCTGAAACATTCGATAGAAAAGGCAGCTTGTGAAGCTGAAATATCTGGGGGCAATGCTACTTGACATCTGGAAAGAAGCCAATCCAGGAGTGCCATTCTTTTTTTTTTTTTTTTTTTTTTTTTTTTTTTTGCCGCTGATTGGATGTGTCCCCAAGAGCGGAGATAAGGAAAACCAAGGATGTTAGCTTCCACTGTAGTGCCAAGACAGTTTCTACTGTGCATATTAATGTATATTAAGGTATATGTGATAGCTGAACTATTAAAATAGAAAGTTATAAGTGTTTTTTGAGGGATATACTGGTCCATTGTAATGCTTTCATGGGCTTGTCTAGGATGTACAACACCTCCAATCTATTAACCCCAAAGGTTGGATGGATAAAAGTAACTACTTTTAAGTCAAATATCAGTGCTTTCTTAAGTCTTGATAGGCAGTGACTTGAATTGACTTCTTTTTTTGTAAAGTGCCTTGAGATGACATTTGTTGTCATATCAATAAACTGAATTGAAATAATGTTTTTAAACCCATTTGACCCAAAAATGGAACAATTATTGCAAAATAACAAACATTTGATTGTTTGTAATAGGATATAAAGAGATTTACAATAAACTAAACTTTTCAATCAAAATTCTTTATTTGGACTTCTGAAAACCCTATGATAACATTAACATAGTAAGTGTGTTCTATTAGATTACAATTAGAATGATGGCTTGTTATACAACAGTTATTAAGAAGAGCAAATACATGTATAAAATCAGCAAGTCAGTTGATTTTACTTCATGACCATCTTTCCAGAAAACATTTTGATCTGAATAAATGTGTTTAAAATGAAAAATGTAATAAAATCCTTCGTTCTCAGCAGAAAGGTCAAGAAAACAGACAGTTTCCTTTAGTCTTTGCTGTAATCTGATAAAACCCTCCCCTGCAGTAGAGCACAGAGGCTCCTCAAGCCTGTATTTTTCTACCTTTGAAAGCACACAAAAGATGATCGCTGTCTAGGTGAGGCAGTAAAATGTCTGTCTGCAGTGGGTGTGACAGCCCACAGAGACACACCAACTTATCAGATTTGTCACGGATTTATCCGGTGGCTCGGTCAGTGGGAAGTCTTACTGTTTCAAAACCTTCAGATCAAGATCACGCTGTAAAACATCCGGATTTAGCTCAGCTTTCAGTAAAAATCCAGTATTACTCTTTTTAACAGAACATTAGCATTGCAACATCTATATATGATCCAGATGATGTGTCCAGATGGTAACTAAAAGGGTAATCCATTATGTTTTACAACACAAAAAGTAGAAATACTCAAAAAAAATGAGTAATCTTAAAATAAAAATGAGAAATACAAGTGTTTGTAAGTGAACTATGTCCTTTATGTGCATATTTATTCCCATTATGCATTGATGCAATGGCACACAGTTGTATTGGTTGTGTTGTCTGATATTAAAAGCTTGTGCTTTTCAAATGCAAAGATGTCACTGTGTCTCCCTCTAGTGTTCATTCCTTGTACATATCATTATCATGTCAGCCTGGTTTCTGGATTGTGTTTCATGCATTAGATCATGTGTTTCTTGATATTTACCCTGAAAGATGCTGTTGTCTGTGAGGAAGTGCCGCCGGTACTGTGGCTCTCCTTTCCTGTTCACCACCCGGGAGCTCATGATGAGAGGAAGAGGAAGGAAAACAAATCTCCCACCTATAAAAGGGAAGAAAAAGTCCTTCAATATCCTGCTTCATAATAAGAATGGGGTATAAAAAATGATTTCATCCTAAACAGGACTTAGTTGCAATGAAGAGAGAAGTTAAGTTATAAGCCAAACCCTTTAACCCACCTATTTTACTCCTTTTAACCCCCCCAGCCCCCTTCTCTCCACAGGTGTTCTCATTTATCTTCTTTCCTTTCCATCAACCAGAAGTCCAATTTTTCCGCTTTGTCCTCCTGATTTCCTGTCGCTGCTGATACTCCCAAAGCAAGCACTCTGTGATTCCCCACCTGTTGCTCATCTGTCCATTTGATTTAAAGCTTCAAACAAGCTTCATCTCCATCTCTCTCACACACACATTGGAGATGCTTAGATCTTGAAAGAGTCGGAGCCTCCAGGATATTTATTGCCGTCTGGTACCCGGTGAGGTTACTGTTGAATATGCAGAGATTAGGAGTCAAGTATCCTTGAGGTTAAAGTATTTTCCTTTGACCCTGTTACATCATTACTTTAAACCAAGCCTGTAATGTAAGCTATGCTTAGTTTTACAACACCAGTTAGGCCTATTTTCCTGCCTTCTTGTAATTGTTCTGCTCTATATGGTTTATTGTACGAGTAACATTTAAGATTTTTTTTTTTAATTCACATTTTGCCAAGTTGTAGCCACAATCTTTAACCTATGTTATTGGGATTTCATGAGAACGACCAATACAAAGCCTGTAATTGTGAAGTGGAATCAAAATGACACATGACATTTCTATTCAACCCCCTACATTAATACTTTGTATAGTCATAAGTCTTTTGGAGTATGTTGCTCCCTGCTTTTCAGATCTAGAAACTATAACTTTTGACCATTTGACATTGCTAAATGCCTCAAACTCATTCAGGTTGAATGGAGAGCATCTATGAACGTCAATACATAAACTGGAGAGGTTTTCCACTCCATGCATGTTGGCCGAAAGACAACATTTTGGTCTCATCTGAGCAGCAGGTTTAAATGGGGCTTGTACTGGCTTTCAGTTAATGGCTTTCTTCTTGGAACTTTTGCTGAAAGGCCAGTTTTGAGCAGGTTATTTCTGCAGTTCCACCAGAGTTACCATGGATCTCTTGGCTGTTTCTGGTAGGTTTATAGCTTTGCCATACCCCTTCTATATTCAGTTGCTGAATTAAACAGTGTTCTCTGAAATGTTGTTTAATAAACAAACTCTGCTTAAACCTTATAGGTTAAAGAAAGTTATTTAGCCCTACATGATGCTGTTTGTTCATTAATGTTCTCTGAAAAGCATCTGAGGCCTTCACAGGACAGCTAGATTTGTAATGAGAACAAACATTGCACACAGATGGACTGTATTCAATTATTAGTTGGTTCAGAAGGGAAATCATCTATATTTAGGGGTATCGTGTTAACAGGGGCTGAATACATATACTGGTTACAACTTTCAGATAGTTATTTTTAAAAATGTTTGAAACACAGGTGTCCTTTTCCTCTCACGTAGCAGTTTTGCTCTCTAACACAAGGGGTAAGAATACTTTTTTCAAAAAAAAAAAAAAAAATTATATATATATATATATATATATATATATATATATATATATATATATATATATATATATATATATAAATTGATTGCTCTAATGTAATAACCTTCTACACTAAGTCAAGAAATGTTTAATTTTTGTTCTTGTTTTTTTGTTTCTGAAGTTCAAAAATCAGAATACCACAAATCTTGAGATGGAAATCCAAATAAGACACTGGATCTGTTTTTTCCCTGTCATGAAACTCCACTTCAACTCATGAGTCTGTTCATCGCTGAGGTGCTCTGAAGCCACAGAGGATGCCCCCTTGGGCCTCACCACTTAATTATACAACAATCTCTATTAATGACTATGTGTTTTCATAACAAAGCCCAAATTAAACGCAGGAGAAATAAGAAGCAGATCACTGGACACTTTGTTTCTTGGATTTCATGGCACATAAATGGTTGTTATGGAGTTAGTTAAAAAGAACCACAAAAAAAGAAAACAGGAAATTGTAAAAAAAAAAAAAAAAAAGTCACATCAGCATTCCTTTTGAATGAATCAGAACAATCAAATAGCACCAGCTAAGCATCATGCAGCGTTTATCTTGGTTTAGCTGCTCAGAAGTCCTATTTGTTTAATGTATGTTAAAGTGAATTTCACACATTTTACTTTGATAGAAACTGGTAGCAGACAATTTCATTTTTAGTTTGAAGATTGATTCCAACACCCGACTCAAGGAATATGGGCATCATTTAAAATATATATTTTTTAGAATCTATGAGTCTCTAACAGTCTCTTTGTATTTCCAGTTTAATTAAATCAAATGAGTGGTGTCTATCTTTAATCAATTTCCTTCTGGTTCTGTAATTCTAGCAAAAAAAAGGGTGATTTGAGGGAGGAAGGAAAAGCAAATAATATAAAAGAAATGGAAAATCTGAGATCAGTGGCTTTTTGTGGTGTTAGTGCCCTTTATTTGTCAGTAGCTTAACAGGAAGCAGGACAGAGAGAAAGGGAGGACATGCAGGAAATCACCCAGCACCGGGAATCGTACCTTGTACAGCTGTATGGAGCATGGTATTCTCTGTGTCCTGCACTATTGAGTCACCTGGTCCCCCTAGTGGCGATTTTTGATATCTGTGATACATATGTCTTTTTTGCCTGTTAATCACCCACTTATTCACGTCAGGTGTGTGGCAGAAGGGAAACACCTAAAATATGCAGGGCAGTGGTCCCTGAGGACCGGAGTTGAAAAACACTGAATTAGATGTTTAGGATCGAAAATTAATCTCCAACCCTGTCTAAAGCATTTTGCCTCCTGTAGGTTTTCCTCCAGGATTGGTTTTCAACTTTATTCATCTTTCCATCAACTGAGACCTGTTCTCATAAGGAACACAAGGAGCAAACTCTTCTGGTTTTACTGACTGGATGTGTCTCCGAGTACAAATATTTGGGTTTTCTTGTGGATGATTGTCTTGCTTTAATGTCTCACATTCAGATGCTGGGGGAACAACTCAAGCTGAAACTGAGTTTTTATTTGAGAATTTAATCCTGTTTGTTTTTGGAAGCAGAGAATAGGTTTGTTGTTTGTACATTTTTGTCTTTTCTGGATTATAGTGATGTAATTTATATGAACACATCATGTTAAAGCCTGCACACTTTTAATCAAGGAGCTTTAAACTTTAAATTCACACACACACAATTTTCTATAATTCCTTTGTGCTTGATAATCTGACCTGTGTCCTTGCCAACTGATGCACTGGTATATTCTTATCTATGAGGCTATTTTGGGCCAGCTGAATTCATATTTTCACAGCTACACTCATCAAATAAATTTAGGTAAGTGAAATAAGTCTCTATAATGTTGTTCAGTCACAGATTGTTCTATTGTTGTCTGTGATAAAGGTAAGTACAGAATTTTTGAAATGATGAAATGATATCGTATTTAAGCTGTCCTTTGTGCCTAGAATTGCTTCCAAAGTAATCTGTAATGGTCTGATTAATCATTGTTAAAGGACTTCTTAATGACTTGAATGTTGAGACATCTGGCAGTAGATCTTTTGCTTAATTTATTTTTGATAAAAACACGTTTTGCTGCTTTGATTGTTATTTGTCATACCTTTATTGTACTGCTGTTTGTCTTGGGCTTTGTTGACAGACTGAGGGTGTTTTTAGATGTGTGGGTTGGCAGAAGGAGGGGCTCACCATTCATTCAAGGATTGGCACTTGCTAAGGTAATAGAAAAGCCAGAGACATGATCTGTTTAAAACTCAGGGTTTTGATCAAACTGAGACCAAAATTCTTTTCTGGACTCTTAATATGTATATGACAATCACTCAGATCCATTCACTGTATATCATTTTTGCACACGTTAATCTCAGTTTGCGTAAATTGAACACTGGACTCAAATAGTCAAAGTGGCAGTCCACAACCAGCAAGTAAAGCCACTACATATATAAAGTTTCCAATGTCACCTCCACAATGAACAATAAAAGCCAAATTGGGTAATAATAAAACTGAATGATTAACCAGGATCTCTCCTCTGTCTCCCATTGTTCATTAGACTCATGCAAACATATGCAAACACCCTTCTGAATTTACTTGTGCAGCAGATTAGTTGACACTGACAGACAGGAAAGGAGCAAAGTTCAAGTCTTGAGCCCAGAAAAAAACTCTTATGTAAACAGTAAATATCTTATTTTCTTAAATGTCGAATGAAATTAGATAAATAGATGCTTCTATGAATTGTGGGGGAAGGTAAAGGAAAGCAGCAGGAAATTTTGGTTTTCAGCAAATGGGAATATAACCAAAAATAAACAATTACATGAAACATCCACAAAAACTTAGTATATGTTGTTCTAACTGTATAACCACTAAATCATTTTCTTTTTAATGTACAGGTTGTCACTTTCGTGTTAGGAAAATTAGTAAAATGACTGTTCTGTTTGCATGTAACCTTAGTAGTCCTCTCATCAGCACAAACCTCAGGGGAGTACAGCTCTTCTCTTTCTCTGTTGGGCTTCTTTCAAGGTGGAAGAAATACGTAAAAATAAATTCTTCCCTGCCACAGTGACTTGATCAGACGCCCTGACAGGAAATAAGTCGAGGATGCCCAGAAGTGAAAAGTTTTGTTCCTGTTGATGTTTAAATGGAATACAGCAAATGACACATGAAACAAAACCTAATAAAATAGAATATACTTTATTGATCCCCAAGGGGAAATTGCTTATTTGTTCACAAACTACTCCATCCAAAGTGTTAAATACTAGTAAATACAACATGACCATAAGCATATATAAAATTATAAAAAGCAATTTAAATATGACCTAATATTTTGTAAATAAATAATAACAAGCATGTACATGGAAATATGTTTTTCTATAAATAAATTTATAAATGAGTCCAGAGAAAAATTTGATTTAAAGAAACTCTGAGTTGGGCATTGTAAAGTCTGATGGCTCCAGGCAGGAATGATTTCCTGTGGCACTCTGTGGTGCATTTTGGTGCAATGAGTCTTTGGCTGAAAGTGCTCCTGCAGCCACCGAGCACATCATGAAATGGATGAAACTTGTTGTCCAAGATGACCTGCACCTTGGACAGGACATTTGTCTCTTGCGGATCAGTCTATTCAGTCTGTTGGCATCCTCCACCCTCATTCTACTGCCCCAGCATACCACAGCATACAGGATAGCACTGACAACCACAGACTCATAAAACATCCTGAGCAAGGTCTGGCAGATGTTGAAGGACCTCAGCCGCCTCAGAAAGTAGAGGCGACTTTGGCCCTTCCTGTATAGAACATCAGTGTTCTTAATCCACTCCAGTTTATTATCAATATGGAGACCCAGATATTAATCCTCCACAATGTCCACACTGACCCCCTGGATGGAAACAGGGGTCACTGGCATCCTAGTCTTTCTCCTCAAATCCACCACCAGTTTCTTGGTCTTTGTCGCATTGAGCTTCAGGTGGTTCAGCCCAATCCATGTGACAAAGTTGTTAACAGCAGCCTTGTACTCAATCTTATCACCCTCACTGACACAACCAACCACAGCTGAGTCATCTGAGAACTTCTGTAGATGACAGGTCTCGGTGTAATGGCTGAAGTCCATAGTATAATGGGTGAAGAAGAAGGGAGAGAGGACAGTACCTTGTGAAGCCCTTGTGTTGCTGATAACACTCTGACACAGTGTCACAGGCGAACGAACTGTGGTCTGCCAGTCAGATAGTCCACAATCCAGGACACAAGGGGGAGATTCACCTGCGTTGCTATCAGCTTCTTACCCAGTAGAGTTGGACAGATGGTGTTGAATGCACCAGAGAAGTCAAAAAAGATAATTCTCACAGTGCTCGCTGGCTGATCCAGGTAAGTGTATACACGGTTGAGCAGAAAGATGATGGTGTCCTCAACTCCAAGTTTGGGCTGGTAGGCAAACTACAAGTGGTCCAAATGTGGTTGGACCAGGGGCTGGAGTTGGTCCAGGATGAGTCTCTCCAGGATCTTCATGAAGTGGGAGGTCAGTGCCATGGACCTATAGTTTTGGAGCCACAGGGACGCGGCATCTTCGGCTCCAGAACAATGCATGACGTTTTCCACATCACAGGGACCCTCTGTAGGCGCAGGCTCATGTTAAAGATATGCTGGAGGACACCACAGAGCTGGATGCCACAGGCTTTGAGCACCCTCAGACTCACACCATCAGGGCCTGCAGCCTTGCCAGGGTGGAGTCTCACCAGCTGTCTTCTAACATCTTCAGCCGTGATGTTTACTGTAGAGATGACTGGCTGAGGGGCGGGGGGAAGGGTCACTGAGTAGCAGAGGGGGGAAGGAGATGAGAAGGTGAGATTCACACAGGGATGAAGGATTCTGAGGATGGGTAGGGGAGAGTGGGTGGACAGCAACAGTGGTGTTTATAGAAGAGTGGACAGGGGGTACAGCGGCCGCAGTGTCAAATCCATTAAAAAACAGGTTGAGTTTATTGGCCCTGTCAACGTTATCCTCAACTGCACTACTCCCTGCTGACTTGAACCTGGTGATAGTCCTCATCGCTCTCCAGGACCTCTCTAGTGTTGTTCTGCTATAGTTTTCACTTCAGCTTCCTCTTGTAATCCTTCTTAGCTCTTCTGATCTTCACCTTCAAGCACCTGTATATTGCTCTCACATCATCTCTGTTACCATTGCTGAAGACCCTCTCCTTCTTATTCAGAATGGTTTTGATGTCTTTTGTTACCCATGGCTTGTTGTTTGGGTAACAATGAATAGTCTCAGTAGGGACAATGGAGTCAACACAGAAGCTGATGTAGTTAGTTATGCACTTGTTGAGCTAATCGAAGTTGTCTTTATTCGGCTCACAGAGTGCCTGCCAGTCAGTGGCTTCAAAACATCCCTGTAATGTAGAGTACAGCATTTCAATATACCCCCTTTCCTGTCTGTATTCATTATTTACAACAGTTGCTCATTAATGTTTTATTCAAGCATCCACAGACTTTAAGTTGATTTAATACATGTGATCCTTATTGCATGGAATATTGTTGTGCTGGATCTTCTTACTACAAATGGAATTCTGTCTTAAATGTTCAAAATGTGGGAAAAAAAATGGAGTAATACAAATGTAAGTCACTGTATTGAAGGCATGTATTATATACACTTTTAGTCAATAGTTTGAACTCATTAAATTTTAAAAAATTAAATGACTTGATATTTTTTTATCTTTCAGGTTACTGTTATGTCATTGGGTTATTTCAGTTTAAAACTACCCATACATTCTATACTCTTATCTTTTATTGCAGAATGTGCTCACCACTCTACATGAGGTTTAGTACCTTAGCAATTAAAAATATACATCAAGTTTGAACATTGAATGGTTTAAAGGCAACTGGAGTCCATCTAACTGGCCAAATACATTGCCCATCTAAAATAAGGTCACACACTAATATTTCATCAGACTGCCTTTGGCTTTGACTATGGCATGCAATCATTGTGGTATTGTTTTGAAAAGCTTCTGCAATGTCACAAGATTTATTTTTGTCCAGAGCTGTATCATGGTTTTGCCAAGATCTTGTGCAGTGTTGGACAGTCCACAAATTCTTCTTCAGCACATCATATAGAAGGGGGTTGAGGTTCAATTCATTTAGCAAAAAATGGTGTCTCGTGTTGCTTGAACCACTTTGCACAATTTGACTCTGATGAATCCTGGCATTCTCATATTGGAATGCTATATGCATGTGTCATCAGGGAACAAGTAATTCTCTAATGAAATAATCTGGTTATTCAGGTTGTCAGCTGGCCCCATTCTTTAGGCACATTATGCTGCTGAATCTGAACAACTGCAGCCACTCCAGATCATAGGCTTGTATGATAGCCACAAGGCATGATGGGTGCATCTCTTCATGTATCTCTACTTCTACCCTGTCCCTATCACTCTGGAGTAGGGTAAATATGATTCATCCAATCTTTATGCTCCCAAACAAACTGAAACCCTGTTTTCTTATCAGTCTAATAAGGGTTTTTCTTAAGGCTACACATATGTTTAGCCACCATTCCCAGAGTTTCATTCACATTGTGCATATAGAAAATGTCCTTACTTTTACAATTGAACATAGCCATTAGTTCTGTTGTTTTGTTGTGTTTTTTTTTGTTTGTTTTTTTTTGTTGTTTTTTTTTTTTTTTTTTGTGGGGTTAGATTTGATTTCAACAAATGTCTAAATAATCTCCAATCACAATAATTTTTTCACACATTTCACAATTGTTCTGCAAAAATGATGGTTGTTCCAACATTCTCCTTAGATGCTTTATTTGCTTGCCAATAATTTGATCCTTCTGAAACAGTTTAATATCAGTTCAACTCCATGACCACAAAAGGTGCTTTTTGAAATGGTTGATCAAGAAATGAGAAGCTACTCACTGCATCAGTTAGAGATAAATAACTTGTTACTGAAATGTAATGATCAATCCAGAAATGATCTGGTGAGATACTTATTGATTCACTTTGTTAAATCCAGATGGTGGCTTTTCTTTTTTTTTTTTTTTTTTTTTTTGTACAGACAATGTGTACTTATGTAGTGTAGAGTGTAAATGTCTGACACTTAAAATATAGCATTCTCCCAGATACAGCTATTAACAAGCTTCTGACATAATTCTGGCTGGAAATTTGATCACTGTTTCTGGTAGAATTGATAGTTTAAAATGGTTAAAATTTGGAATCATTGTCTTGCTTGAACAAACTGAAATGCAGCAGCACAATAAGCACTGGAACAACATAGTGCCACCAAAATCATTACGTAACAATTATTACAATGTTCTTAATTTGAAAGTCTCACCTATCATCTTCATTTCACTGTCTCCAAATGACTCAGTTTTTGTCTTCTCTAACCCCTCTTAGTTCATGGCAATATGAAACTTCCTTATATGTGGACAGTGACATTGATCTTCCAGACGTTTTCCAGGTTATTGTAAGCTTGAGCATTCCTAATTAGTCCCTGACCATCCTAACCAGTTTCTTTTCATCTGATAGTGATAGTTTGTGTCAGATGGTGGAAACTTGGATGGAATCCGCTGTTCCAACAGAACAATAATCCAAAACACACATCGCCAAAAAGCCCAGATCGAAATCCTATTGGAAATGTGTGGAGTAGCGGGATCCTTCCCAAGAAATCAACAAACTTAACTGAAAGATATTTTGTACTTTTCCAATACTGACCATCTTTGCACATATTACTGTGCAAAGATTTACGGTAATATGACATTTTCTTTGATAACATACTGTTACTGTATTACATCAACGTATTGTCAAACTGTATTTTAAATATACCTGTAAGTAAATATATACATATATATCAATGGATCAAGCAGGTAGTAAACCGTTTTCATAGTATGGTAGAGTATCTTAGGTTTGATACAAGCAACATACAAGAAATCATCTCATTATCTTCATCAAACAATGCATTTTAATGTGAAAAACAGAAAGAAAACAGCATGTGCCGCTCAGTACAGTATGGATTAGCAAAATGCTGAAGTAAAATGCAGTCATAGATGCAGATTCACATCCAACCTAGTTGTGTTGTCCTCTAAGGATAACATCTGTAGGGATGGGAAGGATCCCTAAAGCACATGGGCTGGAGTCATCTGTGTTCTATGGAGTCAAACCAATAAGTTGTAGCTGGTTGTTAAACAGTTACCAGAACAGAGTAAACAGTCTTGGCCCATTGATGGTCACACAGATGCTTTCACACTGAGTGACTCACCCATTCGATGACTCATTTAAGGCTTTGTTTTAAGCACTGAAAACAGAAAACAAGATGTGGTTTTAAAATACTGTCAAAGCAATCTTATATACTTTGACTTTATCATGAGAAGATGTTTTCCATAGGACTTCTAATGGAACAGAAAATATTTTTTTAGTATTTTCCTAAACTACCAAGTTTCATATGTTGCTTGATATGCAAATATTGGGGGGAATGCTGATTATTCTTTCTGAAGTTTTAAAATTAATATTTTACTTATTTTTTATTAAACTCAGTGGTTCTTAAACCAAATAAGTTCACTCTATGATGTTACAAAACTGTAAAAATCTGGAAACCATTCATTTTAAGCCTCTCATAAATGTAACTTAAACAATAAATAGTTGTCAAACTATCAGATTAATCATCTTATTGTGTTAGCACTGCCAGTAAAACAATTGGCTTAGGGAAAAGACAAGTAAGTTTCCTAAGTTTAAATTCTCCATCCAGTGCTGTTTTAGTGATATTTTAACCTGTTCCTGGTAGAGTCACCTGGGGGGGCATTCTTGTGTTGCAAAAGTGGCAAATGATTTCCCACTTTGAAGACATATTAAGTCATAAAAACAAAGAACCGTAGAAGGCCTTTTGTATGTCATCCCCAAATAGGTCAAAATAGAACGTGAGATTAGTGACTCCCAAGATCACACAGTGGAAGTTTTGTTAACACTGTACTAAAACCTTTGAACGTTTACTAGTGCGTCATGAAATTAGGTTTTATTCTAAATGTTGGAAATAAATATTTGTCATTATTTTTCCTGATGAACTATTTATCTATGTTTGGTCAAACTCTTCATGCAAGACCAGAATATCTCCGAGTGACATGTGCACATGTGTCTATGATTGACCGTTTGTGGGATGGGCTTGGCTTACTTTGCTGTGGACTTGGGTGTCAAGTAAGATCACGGGTCACACATGCCAAAATATTCCGCTGAGTTTGATATTTGGTTTCCTTGTTAGACTCACAGTGTTCTTACTGTCCTCTGCAATCACATTTATTTTCTGTACAGTAACACGTGTTGCAAAACTTAACCTAGATCCAAGGTTGTCTCAGTCTGTATGAGTGGACAGTG